>VMBQ01002451.1:0-61765 GCA_007657795.1 Dreissena rostriformis | reverse complement strand
TTTAACAGATGGTGTACAATGCCATTTGGCGTGCATCATCCTCTTATCCATATATATACTCATACCAAGTTTCAATGAAATCCGCCAAAGCACTTCCAAGATATGGCTCCGGACACAAAAGTGCCTATAGTAAAAAGCATTTTTTCAAGATACAAAGGGCCATAACTCCATTATTAACAGATGGTGTACAATGCCATTTGGCGTGCATCATCTTCTTATGCATATATATATTCATACCAAGTTTCAATGAAATCCGCCAAAGCACTTCCAAGATATTGATCCGGACACAAAAGTGCCAGACGGACGGACGGACAGCCGGACGGACGGACAGCCGGACGGACGGACAATGCCAAAACAATATCCCAATGCCTTTGGCGGGGGATAATAAAGTGTTTTCATGTGCATGCATAACACTGAAAACATGACAGGGCAGTTTTTTCTGGAAATGACACCCCTTGACTGGTCATTTCAGAAATGGTGAATATATACTTAAAATTCCAATGGAAAATGTACAAACAATGTTTGCGACCCTTAAATTGATTCATTAAACTTGTAATACAATGCATGTACCTAATTATCAGTCTTTAATCCAAAGTCAAAACTGCAAAACACTATAATTCGCACCTAATTATCAGTCTTTAATCCAAAGTCAAAACTGCAAAACACTGAGCGTACTTTCACACCTTTGTTGTCTGCACGTGGCGCGTCAAAAGCCGTTAATTACACCTTTGTAATCTGCGCGTAGTGTGTTAATTTTATAATGTCGTCAAAAGCCAATAATTACTATTTATAAAGTTTTGCATTCTTTAGTAACAAACAAACGTGTAACGCTATGTCTGAGTAAATGTGGTCAAATAAAATGCATCATATATAAACTCTACCTTTTTAACAGAAATCATTACAAAATGTCTGATACAAGCAAGTCAACCACATTACTATTTTCCCAACCAAATGTCGAGCAATCTGGAGAAGGGCTCGATACCCAACCCGGGAGGATATCCGGATCGGCAGTAAATAAAAAGGGGGTCAAGCGGCATCACGATTCCAAATCATACCAGAAGAAATATGAGGCTATCATGGAAGTCGAGAGGGGAGCAAAGTCAACGAAGCAAATAGCAGATGACTATGGTGTTCATTGTATTTTATATGTTCTGTAATTAGAGAAAAAGAAAAAGAATCATTTTATTCCTCCGTTTGTTACAAGTGGAAATCTATTGCTATCTAACTAGTTTACGTTTTTAATTAAAACAATTATTAATAATAGCGTGTAACCAAATCATGCGAATTCCACAACGTTTTATTTTTAAAGAATCAAAAAGTCTTCTGTCAAATGTTTATTTCGAATTATTGTTAATCGGAAGTTTTTTAACGGTCCCAATGACTTCGAAATAATGGTGTTGAAGTGTATTTATTAGAAAGTGTTAACGAATTGGCCAATAACCATGTTTTTCCTTGAACCTTTCCAACAAAGGAATGGATAATGGTACCCTGTGACTACATGTACCTGTATGTGCATGTGTTTTCTGTATGACCAGTGAGCCCGTGGGAGTGAGCCCCAGTTCTGCCAGCGACTTTGTCATCTCCTCACTGCTGAACTCATGACGAGGAAATGGCTGTAAAAAAAAACATACCAAAGATTGGATTTACCGGGTATGTACTTACATGAAAATGTTGAATTTTTACCCCAGGAATATCCAAACCATATTTTGATCGTCCCAAAAAAAAAACGAGAACACATTGTCGATTTTCTTACCTAACCCATGTTTTCTTAACCTTAAAAGATAAGAATGCAAATAAGGACACTTTTACCATTTTTTCAAGTAAAGTTGGATTCAATAATTGTTCAAGGTAAAAACAATTTTCAATGATTTTTCAAGGTCTGTAGGAATTCCAGTGAACCAGAAAGGTGACACAAAAGTTGACCACATTTGGATTGGATCCTAAAACTTCTGGATTAAAGGCCTCATGACCTAACCCTCTCCATTTCTATGTACATATTTTGAAGCCACATTTTTGAAAATTTATTTTAAACTTTTGATTGCTCATTAACAAACCAGTACCCACTGCTGAGTCTACGCTATGTTAACACACTATTCTTTTCATCTTTGAATCAGTGACAAAAATATGGTAAGAAAAGGCAATAAAATTGTAACCTGTATGAATGAAAATGAACTTCTTGGGTACTTGTCGACAGCGGCAAACGTCCAAGCATCCTGTAGTGTTGCGTCTGGATTGAATGATGTTCGTAGGGAGCGACCGTCTGGTAGACGTATCTACAAACATTCAAACATACATAATGATCAATGAAGGTGATTTATGCCCTTACAAACTGATTTGACACAGATACTTTCACAGTTTGATAATAAATGCAGTGTTTTGGCCGTTGATGTGAATGTAAGACACTGACCTTGAAAGTAACCAAAAAATATGCAAATGTATCACATTTAATTATAACAAATGATCAGGCTGACCAAAAACGTAAGTTACCAGAAAATACAGATTAAATATGGTCAAATGATGCATAAACTACCATCAAATTAAGGAATTGACAAGCAGCAAACACCGCGTGTAAAAATAGACGAGTCAGAAACATCTGATTTTGCTTCATTTGCTATCAAGAATATGTTTACTGTGGACACAAATTCACAAAAAAAAAAAAAACACACACATTTTGATTCTTTCAGACAATGTGCCCACCAAAAAATTGAAACATTTTCTTCTCTTTTTCATGCTAACAAGATTTTATGTACCCTTGGGGTTTGAAATGACAGTCCTCCTTAGAATTTCTTAAGTCATTTGCAACTCACACAACTAAACTTAAAGACAGCGCTAATCAAAGAACACCTGTAGCAGACATTCCCTGCTATTGGCTGCATGTGATGACATGGTTGCACTCCCCTTCCCCTGATCTGACTTGTGGGAGCCTTGACTCTCCTCTGCATGAGTAGGAGCATGTGTGATCAGTTTCTTCTTTTCACGGTCGTCTGCAATCTCCTTGAGAATTCTAGAATGCTCCTGTAAGTGACCAGTAGGTACATGCAGTAGGTGCTCAGAATATGTGCCGGGCTCTGAGAAACTTAATGCAAATGCGTAAAGTGTGGTTCCAGATTAGCCTGCGCAGTCCACACAGGCTAATCAGGGACATCACTTTCCGCCTAAAATGAATTTTTGCTAAGGCACTTCCTTTAAACGAAAAATACCGTAAATGCAGAAAGTGTAGCCCCTTATTAGCCTGTGCAGACACTTAATGCACATGCATTAAGCCCTGTTTTTTTAGAGCAAGGCTCATATATATTGTGTGCTTGAACACTCTGATATAACTAATAATGGGGTTTTATTCACAGAAAGGTAAAACAATAATACCAATATGTACAAATACTGAACCAGCAATTCATATTCTTTAATCTATGCATCATTAATCTTTACAATAGCACCACCAGTATACAGTGAAAGTAAATGGGCATTGATTCCAGATTCCTAATCAAGAACATTTAGTGAAATATTGCACTTACTTTTAAATATGTCTTGTGTATAAAATCACTTGGCAAATGATATTTATTTATTAATGATGTTAAATACCTTTTACTAAACATTGAATTTAATTTTCTTTTAGCATTATTTGAAGAAAAAAAGGATCACCTCATATGTTTGATTTTGATTTAAATACAATTACATCAAAGCTCTTCTTTTATAACCCAGATCAAAGATAGCCATTTAGCGATTAGAACCAGCTACTAGCAACAGCCCCAATAAATAACACAATTCACTTACAAAATATCAGAGAATTCACTATTACCTCTTTTTGTTTCCTTTTTTCTTGGACAACTTGCTTTTTCGTCTCATCAAGCTTTTTCTGTTCAAATCTTTGTCTGTACTGTCTCTGAGCATCACTCATGTGCATTCTACTAACAATACCACTCTCTTCCGATTGGTCAGAATCGTTAGTAGCTTCAGCTGATTGGCCGGTGCCATCAGCTACTTGTGGCTGGCTGGATTTGGAAGTATCTGATTGGTTACTTGTGGCAGAAGAGGATACTGGGATTGGGTGAGGCTTTTGAAAGGCAGCAGAAGAAGAGGTCTCATTGCTGAAGGCAGAATTTGTCTGGAAAAACAACGACACATTAAAATGAGCACAAATCAGTTGTACTTCATTGGTAAATTTTGAACAAGATTGCTAAATTATCACATTTATCTAAGGAGACTTCTAACATTTTCTTGCCGTCAAGAAATACTACCCATATTTAGGCTTGTTTGGCAGAACTGCATTTATTAGGATGTCTTCAATACACGTGTATCACTATGGGACTTTACAAGCTAACATAACTGTCAGCTGAAAAACATGCTATCATTAATCAATACGATTCGCCCAAAAGACGTTACACGGTACACTTATCATGGCTTTACCTTTATCATGGCATCTTTAAATTTTCAGAATTCTGTAATTTGGGAATATTTCGTCCATCTTAATTTTCAGACTTTAAATATTCAATTATTTTTAAGTGTCCAAAACTTGCAATTTACTAAACTAACATATACATTGAACAGGTACAGACCTGTCTGAGTGTTAATCTTGGCTCAGATGCAACACTGCCACCAACATTTGCAACCAGTCCAGGCTTGCCGGCCACAATCCTGAGAAATAATAAGGGTATGCAAAACATCTTGTATATTAAATACAAATGACCCTCGCTCTATGAAAAGGGGGTTAAATGCATGTGCGTAAAGTGTCGTCCCAGATAAGCCTGTGCAGTCCACACAGGCTATTCAGGGACGACACTTTCTGCTTTTATGATATTTTTCGTTTAAAGAAAGTCTCTTCTTAGCAAATATCCAGTTTAGGCGTAAAGTGTCGTCCCTAATTAGCCTGTGCCGACTACACAGGCTTATCTGAGATGACACTTTACGCACAGCATTATATAGAGTAACATAGAGAAAACGTTTAATATTTGTAATAATTGACTATCATGCCTAATGACAATATGTGCGTGCATTTCAAAGTTTATGAGGTTCTTTCGCGACAGAAGCTGAATTATGTGAGAACCTTGGAATGTGTCCTTGCACTGATAACTTTTAAGATTTCAAGCATCATCAAAGAACATGCAATTATTTTAACTACAATTTTCAGTTTCATTTGTAAATGGAAATCTTTCAGCTTTGGTTTTATTTTGTGCTTTGTGGTGGGAAGAGACAGCAGGGAGCGCGGACCAGGAGTACCCTGAGAAACCCCCAAATGTCTCCATTGCCCACCATAAAGAGAAAACATGTGTCACAGGAAGTAGGATTGGAAATAGGTTTGGCGAGGTAAGAAGAGTGTGTATTAACAACTGCCCTTACCATACAGCCCTTATGACAGAGTGAATGCAAGACCAGAGAAACATGCCCTACCATTCCACTGCGGCCTCTAAACTGGTCTTTCCAAAGTTGATAGCATCCTGGCAGTCCTTCAGATCAAAACCCATGGCCATCATATGCACAATCGTCTCATCATGACCCTGAAATAGAAAATTATATAATTGAGACTCGCTCTGTGAAAAGGGGGTTTAATGCATGTGCGTTACGTGTAGTCCCAAATTAGCCTGTGCAGTCCGCACAGGCTAATCAGGGATGACATTTTACTCTTGTATACACAATTTTGTTTAAAGAAAGTCTCTTCTTAGCAAAAATCCAGTTTGGGGCGACACGTACGCACATGCATTAAACCCCCTTTTCACAGAGCAAGGCTCAATAATAGTTAGAGCCAGAAAAATAAACAAGAGCACTGCAGAGCGGGTGCCAACACTCAGCTGTGGGTGCAGTTTTGAATAAATAAATGAAAAAATGGAAAACAAGAGATGTGTTTGTTAGAAACACAATGCCCCCTTCTGAGCCGCTTTGATTTTTTTTTTTTTTTTACCTTTGACCTTAAAGAATGACCTTGACCTTTCACCACTCAAAATGTACAGCTCCATGAGATACACATGCATGCCAAATATCAAGTTGCTATCTTCAATATTGCACAAGTTATGACCAATGTTAAAGTTTTCAGACGGACGGACAGACAGACGGACAGACAGACTTACGGACAGTTCAACTGCTATATGCCACCCTACCGGGGGCATAAAAAGTTACCTTACCTTTGACCTAGTGACCCAACAAGAGATGTGTTTGTCAATTTATTTATTTTTAAATTGGATTTTGTTTGTTTGACCTTTGACCTTGAAGAATGACCTTGACCTTTCACCTCTCAAAATGTGCAGCTCCATGTGATACACATGCATGCCAAATATCAAGTTGCTATCTTCAATTTTGCAAAAGTTATGGCCTATGTTAAAGTTTTCGGACGACGCAGACGGCGGATGAGCTGGCTATGACAAAACCTGGGGTTTTCTTGGAAAACAGCCGAGCTAAAAATAATGTGAACGAATTATTAAAGGAAAAAATGAATGCTTTTAACACCCCTGACCATTGTGTGAAAATTTCAGAAAGGCCCATGCCTTTTTAAACCAATAAATAATGAAAGTGGTTCTGGTAAGCAAAGATTCTCAACACAAAATATGCATTTTAGTTTTGAGATCATTTACTAAAGTCACATGTGAAACTTAGTCTTTAGCATCATGGGTTCATCTCCTGTATTTTAAAAGGGAAAAAATGCTGACAGTAAAATTAATTGCACTCATCAATGTATGAATTTAAGAAAGAGTCAACCCACTGAAGGCCCTATCACATAGAAGTTACCAGCCAGGCCGCCCTAATCTGTTACGGTAAATATACAGATCGGGGCTGTCTGCAGGCTGGTAGCTACTATGTGGGGTTTCTATTTCGTATAAAGTATTGTGCATTTTTCATGCTGTTTATTAACCACTGTAGAAATCAATAACTTTAACAGCACAAACCTAGGCAGACATTGTATGCCTGTTAAAGTAAGTTCTCATTAAGAACATTTTCACACATTCAAATATTATTCATTTAAAATGATGTATTTTTTTTAAAATAATATTAAATTATAAATGCGAAAAATAACATGTCAGTTTCAAATGATCGCCAGTGTCAAGATCAAAATACAATAAATTACTACTTCAAAGTGCAACTTAGTTTAATATTAAGCAAGCGAGGTCCATATATAGCATGCACAGTCTATATAAGTAAACAGTGACCAGTCTGTATACTCAAAAATGCCGTTTTCACATTTTACTGACCAAGATGTCATATAAAGAAGGACAAATTTAAGAGACGTACAATATAAATAAGTTAAGAATACACATGAAGAAGAATACTATAACGAGGTGTTGAAACAAAATTTATCATGAAGTATTGAAACGTATTGAAGCACAATGTTTACAGTACTTCACATAACATAATAAATGTTGTCAAAAAGTATTATGCATTCAACAGTGTGACGCCTAAACAAGATTGGGAAAAATAACATCCATTATACTAAACAATCATCAACATACTAATTAAACTAACAGAATTGTTTTTTTTTTAATCTTTATTGCATCACAGGGCTTGATTTAACTTCCTGGTCCTTGATATTGAAAGTTTTGAGTACACTACTAGCAAGTTTTGAATTGCAAGACATNAAAAAAAAATCTGATATAATATATGTATATATATATTATATCAGAAAAAAAAAGATAAAAAAAAGGTTGTTTTATGACATATTGAGAGTGTTAAAGTGACTTGGCCATGCGCCCAACACCTGTGATCATAGAGATATCTTTATGACTTTATTGATAAATCATTTCTTTATTTCTTTTAAATATGTCTTGTACATGTTTACAATTCCATGGCTGCAATATTTGAAGTCCTGTAGTTACAAAACCTGAGTTTAAAATACTCTCAAACTTCCAGTATTAAACAATATTGTTACAAAATTAAAGTTCAAAATCAAACATTCTTCATCAACAACATTTATAGGGACATGCACTGAGGTTGTTGTGTTGTTGGTTTTTCCATTAAACTGAAATTGGAAACTAATACAAAAAATTGACATTTCAAAAATAAAAGTTTCTATAGCTGGCATTTCTTTTATTCATATTACAGTCTGCAGCAAAAGGAGCAGACGACAAAATTGTAAATAACCAACAAGGTTACGAAACAGTTTGGGTACAGATGCAATAATATATTTCATGAAAAAATAAATGGCTAAACCAATAAAGAATGTATCTAAGGAAGACTAGCTGGTAAAATAAAAAATCAACCTCTGACATCTTGCTTGATAGAAAGAACTCTCAGCTATTTTCGTTATTACCCGGACGTAAACAAATGCCAAAGCCTTCTTTAAGTCAAAACGGGGTAGTGTCAAGACAAACCGGTCACTGGTTACATTGGACACTTTATTGCTGTGAACGCTAAAAATTATCGTATACGATGAAATCTTATACTAATGACTAACATAATAATCAACATAATAATAATAAACTTTAATACACATAATAATAAAAATAATAATAGACATTATGATAAACATAATTATAATAATAGTATTATTATTTTATATTTCCGTTTTTTCACTTTTTCGAAATTCAATCTGCAAACCATGCAAACATAGCGTCTCAAAATGCACAACTAGGGATCGATTTCTAAATTACTAATTATGGTATTGTTAAATCTTGGGTATAACAGAATGTAAAGTTTTAATATTTTTCTTAATATGTTTACACTAATTTTTTATGAACTAGCAGCATGTATATATTAGCAGAACAGAATTTTAACAACTTTTAACCTATAAATATGTTTCTTCTTGTTTAACACTATCACACTTTTATCTTCACCTCACTTTCATGCTTTGAAGTCCCCCTTTCAATGCTTTTAAACCTTTTATTCTTGCACTGACACGCGCACCTGCCAATAGTACCCGCAAGGGGGTTCCGGCAGTATTGAAAGATAGATAGATAGAATAGTTAATTCAGAATTAAGCATGTAAAGCTCATCGTCATTTACACAGATATAATTGATAAGAGTGCGTTTGAAGTAAATGCAAAACAAACATCATTTCGAACAAAGATCAATTTACATAAACACGAAAAAAAACATGTTTTCGTGTTTCGTGAGAATCTTAAATACATCGTGACCATATATGTCAGTTTAATAATTGCAATAATAATTACATAATTCTGTACCTAACTTCTTTAGTAAAAAAATAATAATTAATTACAAACTACATATATAAGGTATTTTCTTTTACATATTCAAACCCTTTTTTTTTCTATAGGAAAATACAGTTGTATGTGGAGACATCCAATCAATACATCTAATCGCATACATCCAACATTATGGTTGTAGGATATTTTCATTAGTAGTTCAATAATTTTAGAACTATAGGATTGGGAAATGCTGAAAACGTGATAAATGTGCTCGTAGGAAATTAAATAATTTCATACGATTTAGAAAACAAATGCGACCAAATTACCGTAGAAACAATTGTACAATGTTTAAGCGGTAAACTTGGACAGTATAAGCTCGATGATTAAAGAGTGACAAAATAATATCCAAATTAAATTTGCTTTCGTTAGAAGCATCGGTTAGTATTGCATGGCACTTTCTCAAGTCGAAATAATAATAAACCCTTGTCGAAGCAGTTAATTACATTGTGCATAGATAATACAATATTTTTTTATATGCTGTTATTATAATACATGCGATTAGACATTGATTAACAAATACGGTATGAAAGTTTAATCCGTGGTGTAGAAAAATTCTGTCTAATCGGATTAGAACTAAATATGGATTGTCGAATAATTCTATTGTGTGTTAGTTTTTGTTAAAGATTGCAAGCAGTGGAAATGCATTACGTATGATATGATCGGACAGTAGAAGAACATATTATATATACGTGTGCTTATTGGATAAAATGTGCACCCCGTTATTCTGGAGGTATGTTTAACTCAGCGTGCTCCTGATTTTTTAATTAATTATTTTGTAACGTATGTCACGAGTAATAACATTTTCAAAGAAAACATTCTTAGTTTATTTTAAATACGTTAATCAGTTTTGTCTAACTTTAATTATGTTAATTGTTTTAAATCATCATATAATTTATGTCGTTTTTAATATTTAACATATTTTGTCATATATATGCAATATGTATCATCAATTTAACTTTAAGTGATACATTTTCGAATGTGAATGCGCCGAAAAATTCTGCTTACTAATGGGTGATACACGGACTTGTGTAAACAGTTTCAGAAGGAAAATGTATATGAGGCAACGTAAAATTTAATGTGAAATATATCTCGTTTTTTTTTTAATATGCATGAAGAAGAATAAATTAAACATTTACTTCACATTTAACCAACTATTTGTTCTCAATGGTTTTATACCCTTTTGAAGTAACAATTATAACATACAATTATAACATACAACATACATATGTATTTATGAGGACCGATATATCACACTTATTAAGAGGACTGTGATAGCGAGTGATAGTATTAACCAATGGCAAAGCTGCTGATCCTACCGCGCCACAATCGACCTGGTAAAAGAGAAGCGAGTCCAGAGAAGACAAAACCTCCCATCGTCTTCAACAGCCATGCACGGCGGCAAAGTCAACTATGGGCGAAAGCTAGGGTTTTCGGGTAAAACGCCTGTAGAATTAGTATGTATTGGTGGTAGCACACGCAGAGAGTTACGACGTTTTAGAGACGTTTTAGAGACGTTTTTCCTCGTTGTAGTTAAAAAAAAATGTACATGTATAAAGTTATTTTTAAGTATGCTAACTTCAAATTTTTCAAAACTCGTAACTTTCTGAACAAAAGGCAAAGATACATACGAAAAATGTGTGATCGTGTTATTTTGTGTAAATAATAATAATTTAATAATAATAATAATAATCATCATTGAATTGAATTGAAAATAGACACAACTTCCTTAGGGTACGTCGTACGACAACCATTTTCCGTATGTATCCACCAATATAGATGCAAATTAGTGCCAGCATTCAAAGTGTTTTGAATACCGAAACAAGAAATACAAACCTGCCAAAGAAATACATAACGAAGCAAAGAGAAGTCGCACTCTATGCACGTTCCAAACTGTATTCAAAACACAGTGAATGTTACACATACAGTAACTTATTGAACCATTTTATCACGTAGAATATCCTTTTTTTTTCTTAGGAAAAAACACATAGGAGATGAGGAAGAGAGTGAAAATTTAAAAGCACTCGAAAAACGCAATGCCTCGGACAATGGGTGACCTTTTATAGCCTCGATTTGATATGTGTGGGTGTTGTCACTCCTGAATGTGTCGATCACAACCCTAACAAAACATGGATCTGTAGGTGTAACACGAACTATCCCAAATGAAGAAATATACATAAATAAGGGTTACCCCTCTTTTTTAATGACCATCTTGTGAACTACTGTTGATAATGTGTTATGTTGTTTACATAATCGGTATGTAAAGAAAACTTGATGAAAAATAATTGTCCAACAATAATTATTGTATTAATTTTCTGATAATTAAAACAAATATTTCACGTTGTCATAAGAAAATAAAACAATATAACATTCCATTATTGTATTCATTAATATCTTCTTAATTCTGCACATACTATAAGTTCCTGTAAGTTTAATTCGTCATGAGTGCAGTGTACATGCTACCTGTCTGTTTGTTGTGCAATGCCCCACTCCCCCGAGAACGTTTGATTTGTGTTTCACCAGCCCTATAGTCACTGCGAGTTCAATAGCGGATATTCACGTTCCCTATTTAGCCACTAAGGTAACCATGGTAACCGATTATGTGATGTGATGCAGACCATCGATAACTGTGACTTAGTACTTGTATTTACAACGTTTACAAGAATGTTAGTTAACGTGATCAGTCGTGTTGACAGGTTTGGTAATTCGCTGGGAACATGCCACATATTATTCTTGTTCAAATGTCATATTACGCAGTAATTGGCATTTCAATTGCGCAATATTATTGTTTACTATTTATTATGTATATAACATGTTTATGAAACATATACTTATTATCAAATACATGTAAATATAAACTCCTGCTATTTTGGCTTCTTTTATAACGTTAATTAAAACCTGTACATAGTATATTCAGAATATTTCCCTTTAATTGAAAGTCAAAGGCCTTATCAGCCTTCTTTACATATACTAATGATAACCCCGTTCGGCCAAAAACAGTGTGTGAGTATAAAGTAAAATGATCTATTATTTACAACTATAATCGGATAAACAATCACATGTTACGATGTCGAAAAAATGACTATGACTTATCTATGACAGACAATTTACACGTTGTACATATATGTTAAGCAAGCCAACATGGCGTTTATATAACTATAACTTTTCTATGAAAGATAACTGAACAAAATTACGTGCATGTTATTGAAACAACGTGTCGAAAAATGTTACATTGGCTACTCTCTAACAAACAGCTGAAATGACTTACACGTCTTGATTATTTGTGTTTTTTTTGCACACATGTATCTTTTTTGCTTTCAATGTTTGTACAGTACATTCGTCCACATGGACATAGGCCTTCTGGATATATTGTAAATAAAATGTGAATTAAATTAAAAACTCATGTTACTGCAGCAACATGTCGAATATATTTACTCTGACTATGCTGATAATGACAATTCAAACATTCCTGTGCGGGCAGCAATATGTCTTTCTCGATAACATACACCTAAAGCTCGATTGGATATTGTCGGCTCAGGTACTACTCTAAAAAAAACCGGCTACTCTTAAGTATATCACAACGTACCCTGGGTACGAAAAAAGTATACTAAAAAGTACCCGAAGTATGGTCGGATGCCTTTAATCGTATATGCCGTACCCGGGGTACCTGGTAGTATACTTAAGAGTACCAGTGGTACTTTAAAGTAGTACCTGAGCCGACAACGACCAATTGAGCACAACTGACGGTGTGCGTGCACGTGTTCTACAGGAAGGTGGCCGCTCAGCGCCCAGCGAACATCACAAAGATGATGCTAGAGGTGGACAAGCTGTGGGAGTCCAGCAAGACACTCATGAAGAAAGACAGGTACCGTCATATGAGCCGCGATCTGGGAAAACCGGGCTTAATGCTTGTGCGTAAAGTATCGTCCCAGATTAGCCATCACTTTCCGCTTTTATTGTATTTTTTTCGTTTAAAGAAAGATTGTTCTTGAAGAAAATCCAGTTAAGGTGGAAAGTGTCTTTACTCATTAGCCTGTGCGGACTGCGCACGCTAATCTTGGACGACACTTTACGCACATGCATTAAACCACCTTTTTACAGAGCGAGACTCAAGTTAAATGTTAACAAACGGTTTGAACTCATCTCTTCTTCCATATCCAATGGATGCAGGGTCTAATAAATGACAATTTTAGTGCGAATCGTAGCGCGACAGTTTAGATTGGTGTTTTATTTGTATGTGTGCTGGTGTTTCGTTCTTTAAAAATATAAAGAAAGTGAAACTCCAGCTGCATCACTAGGACGACACTTTACACACATGCATTAAACCCCCTTTTCATAGAGCAATTATATATATAAATATTATATATTTGTTATATTTTATAGTATATATATTATTATTATATATGACCTACATTGCATATCAGCCCCATGACAGAGCCGGATATAGAGAAGCTGCGCCAGATCATCAAAGACGCGGTTGACCTCAGCAGTCGGATACGGATGCTCATACGAGAAAAAGACACGTTAGTAGCTGATAAAGTACACGGTTAACGGGACTTGTTCACATATTGTCGAAATTACAAATTTCGACCTTTTTTTTCACAGATTTAAGAAATAAAAGAAAACTACACATCAGGGATGAAAATTACACAGAAACAACAGAACTCTCCAAAATTATTCAATCGTTTCGCGTGTGTAACGCTTTATAATTTTGTAAATTTCTAATAATAATTACTCATCAACGAAAATGTATTTTCAGTATGAGTCTACGTCATTAGTGTCGTTTCGCTCACGGATGTACATTGTTCAATTACTTTTTGAATCTGTGACAAAAAGTTGGAATATTCTCACTTTGACAAACAATGAACAAGTCCCTTTAAATACAATACAACCGTTTAACTCAACAAGCCCAAATCGATGTAAAGCCTGCATTCGTTTTTTTTAATAATTATTAATCAAAATAGCTTACAAACTAAAGAAAATATTCGTCCAAGTCAATCACCTTTTTAGTGTTGTTTAAAAACGAATCGAACTCATTTTATAAAACCACGTGCATAAGAAAGGATCCATTTAAATATAAATAGAGTAAATAATAAAAAAGTAACTTTCCAAGCAGAAAGATATGTCGTTTTGTATGGTGTACGGACAGGTCCAACACCCTGAATCGTATCATACGGTTTAGCTAGAACCGTATCAGACGGTTTATAAACCATGATACGCTTTAAACCGTATGATACGCTTTTAAGACTTTTGGACCGGTTCGTACGTTAAACCGTCTGATCCGAAACCGNTAACTTTCCAAGCAGAAAGATACGTCGTTTTGTATGGTGTACGGACAGGTCCAAAAGTCTCAACCGTATGATACGATCGTATCATACGGTTTCGCATCAAACAGTTTAGCGTACAATCGGTCCAAAAGTCGAAACCGTCTGATACGATCGTATCATACGGTTGAGTCTTTTGGACCTGTCCGTACACCATAGTTTTGACTTTGTATACCGGTCTACCGTCAAACGTATGACGTCATCCTCTGTATATAGAAAGTTACGTATATTGTCACGTGACAGGTACACGGATGATGACGTAGTGAGTCACGCGAAGGACATCAACAGTCTGCAGCTGTTTATGCACAACGTCGTCGAAATCTGGACCAAAGTGGATGACCTACTCAAAGAAAAGTAAAGGCAAATTTAGTGAACCCTTTATTCTTACGTGTTCCTGTAAGCCAATGAGCTCGCATGATAAATTAAATTATAAATCGACGTGTATTTTATTTATTAACGCTTCATACGTAAATAAGTAAACCTATCAGGAACTCTGATCGATTGTTATATAATATTTATATTTTACTGATTTTCGCTTAGAAGCTTTTTAAATTACTGTATGTAAAAGGCAACAATGTTTATACAAGCTTAATAAATGAAGTCACCAGAAAGAGCAACACAGCTCTAACAAATTCGGGAATGTTGCAAAGCAATAAAAAGGATTGCTTGCTTCCACGACCCTAACATATTTTGCCGGTACTAAGCTTTTCTGAATTTCCAGGTCGAGTTTTCCATTACTTTTGCTTCATTTGCTCATGCTCACTAAATTCACGTTTGCTTATTAGGAAAGAATGTTGAAAGAAAATTAAGATGACATTTAAATCCTTTATTTACGTAAAAAATAACTTACGTATCATATACAAATTTAACGAACAAATGGGCGATCCGGCTACCTTATTGTTTAGAGTTTTTAGCGAAAACAAACACGAATTGTGTTGGCTTATGAGATGATGTTGCTTGTCCCAATTTTGCAGGTATGCCCACCAGGTGATGGGAGAGATGATGGAACTGGGTACAGATATCTCCTCGGTGTTCGGCGAGGTCATGTCCATATTCCTACAGAGGTAAGGTCATGCCCATATTCCTACAGAGGTAAGGTCATGTCCATATTCATACAAAGGTAAGGTCATGTCCATATTCCTACAAAAGGTAAGGGCATGTCCATATTTCTACAGAGGTTAGGTCATGTCCATATTCCTACAGAGGTAAGGTCATGTCCATATTCCTACAGAGGTAAGGTCATGTCCATATTCCTTCAAAGGTAAGGTCATGGCAATATTCCTACATATGTAAGGTAATGTCCATATTCCTACAGAGATATCTCATCAGTATTCGGCGAGGTCATGTCCATATTCCTTCAAAGGTAAGGAATTGTCCATATTCCTACAGAGGTATGGCTCCCATCATTTAGTTTAAACCTATTAATTTTAGCTCGATTGCATCGAAAGCCTCAGGCTTATTGAAACGCTCTCGAGTCCGTTCTTGGGACTAGAACCAGTACTTGGTGTCTTTGGGGGAGATCTAAAGAACGCTCCCATAGTGGGGATCGAACCCGTGACCTCCCGGTCGCTAGGCGGACACCATATCCATTTAACCACGGCGACCTTTCCATTGACACCGTATAACCATTTTGCATTTGTGTTTTAATGCTATACTTGAAACAGTTCAAATAGTGATTGCACTATGTACAGTCTATGTGATATTGTTATTTTCTGTTTTAATATTTTCACTGCATAACGTGTAAAATATCTATATGTTTTCAACAAGTTCACATCGCGTCCTTGCCGCGAGCCATTTGTGAACATTCTTGGTCATTTATCAGGTTTGGTCTTCACATCTTGTGCTTGCTGCGTCGCGACCTTAAGATCGCTGTTAACGCTGTGTCCCATTGACATATGTTTTAATAATTTAGATCTTGTCTAAATAAACATAGTTGTTATTACTGCGACCAATGAGCATTTCTAATACTAATGCAGATTTTGCCTGAACATCGTACCGATGCTGCACCCCGTCCTATGAGCATTTCTTATGCTAATGCAGGTTTGGCTTAAACATCGTACCGTTGCTGCGGCCCGTCCACGGTCTGTACTACAGCATCAGCATCCACTGCCGCTACAACTGCCCGGATCTCGCCGAGGACGACGTGAACGAGATGAAGTCCATCTACAACAGCTTCCTGACCGCCATGATCAGCCTCATGAAGAGCACGAAGGTTCTCCTGAAACGCCTCAAGTAAGCAAGAATTTATGGAGTTTTGTTATAAAAAAAAAATTATAAAAAAATGAAATAAAGTAAAGTCTAATATGATTGTATATTCAATCGATTATCTGATATATAAATACGGTGTTTACACGCGAATGATTATGCCTATAGTACCGCGAGAATACCGTGTTGAAGGCTAAGTAAGTTAGTCAAACACTTTATTTCGTCACGGTCTTGTGGGGCTCCAAAAAGTCGCGGGGCCCATATGGGAAGCGGACAACTACAATGAGCAAGGCCTAGTATGGGGGAGATAACCCTGCGTTAGGGTTAGGGTAAGGGTAAGGGTTAGGGGTCGGGTTAGGATTAGGGTTGGATTAAGGCTAACCCAAACCCTAACCCGACCCCTAACCCTAACCCTAACCCTACCCCTAACCCTCGAACCCCCCCTTGCGCATTACAATACCAGGCCTCGCTTGTTGTAGTTATCCGCTTCCCGGCCCATATGCAGTTGCCTACTCTGCCTTATGGGTAATCCCGGACTGGTGACCCTTGTCTTTGATGTTCAGTTATTTTTTTAAGATTTGCTTCACTGGTGTGTATGCCTAATTGATTGATGTTCATAATTATGAACAATGTCATTGACTTGCACTTCATTCATGTTGATTACAAAGATCTTGACCTCATTGATATAAATATAAACTATGTTCAATCATTATTAACTGTGTCGTTGATGTGTAAGGTATTGGATTGTCATAACGATCGTCTAGAACGAAAGAAAGCATAGTTGGTATCGCTAAATGGTCAAATACGGGCTAAATAGAAACGCCAAAAAAGTAACAAAGAAATCGCAGTTAAGAACGTTGCTACCGGTATTTGAATAGTTCACAGATAATCTTCAATGTCTTGTCATCAAGTAAATATTTTTTATACTGTAACACGCCGCTGATATTTCAGGTTCGACAGTGACGTCATTTCCTCTCGTAGACGAGCCGTACAGGCTAACATCTCGTCTCTTCTAGAACAGATGCACGAGATGGTCAAGGACGGTAGAATGTACGCAGTTATTTCACTTATCATCGACGTGTCTCTATTTTCAAGCATCAAAATGAATGGTAGAATGTAGGCAGTTATTTCCATTATCATAGACGTGTCTCTATTTTCAAGCATCAAAACGAACATGCCAGAAGACATTCGCGATCGTCAAGCATTTGATATTGTAAAGTACTACATGTACACGTAATGAACGTGTATGAACTACATCTATTGCTATTTAACTACAACATTTAAATGGTAGTTGATGGTAGTTGCACGATTGAAGTAACTATACATCTTTCCACATTGGTCATCTCGCCATTACTCTGGATCTGCAGCCGATTTATTGCTTAAATCAATAAATCTATCATACGGAGAATTCCGGAGATAGTCGAAGTACCCCGATTGGTCTCGACATTTCACGAGTGGATATTTTTGTATTTGTTAGATGTGACGCTGCCGAGTACGTCGAGATGATGGAGAAGATTGGCAGCCTCTGCACGGATGTATTCTTTGTGATTGGCAAAACGTCATGGTAATAAATTCGAAGTCACATTTTAAGTCACAAGATAGTTCAAAAGCATGTTCAATGGCGGCGGCCAAATACAAATTTACGTCAAAAAAATGATTAGTACGATTAATTGTACTCGATTTAGAAAATTCTCCAATTCTTCTTAGTAACAATTTATTTGAACTGCTAATGTCATGTTTTTTTTAAGATTTCCACTGCTTAACATGTAAAATATAGATCTATATATCGTCCCCTCCCCGCGAAAATGGCCAATCTCAGTTTTGGCACGAAAACGGGTTTTGAAATTTTCGCAGTGGTGATATATCAGGTTTGGTCTTAACATCAAGTGTTATCAAGATTGAGCCATGCATGTGGCCTCTATAGTAACAATGTTTTTCGAATATTTGATCAGGTGACCTAGTTTTTGAACGCATGTGATCCAGATTCAATATCAGCCTCGATATTACCAAGATAAACATTCCTACCAAGTTTAATTAAGATTGGACAAGATATGTGGCATTAAGTTATTACGAGCTAAACGTGGACGACACACGACGCACGACTCACGACACATGACAAACGTCTGGCGTGGACTGACACAAAAGCTTACCACGAAAACTTCGTGCTCAGTTGAGCAGGAAATACAACAGTGATTTTTCACCATTTTGGGAGTGGGCCGGTTCTCTTGGCATTGGCAAAAATCGCGTTGTGTTGACTAAAATTGGGAACTTAGTGTTGTTGATTTTTTTGCTAACAAATACTTTAAAATGGAGAATAAAAGTGATTTCAATATTATATTTACTAAGGTTCAACTTATGGAGCTGAATTTAAGCTGAATTTAATGTTACGACTTTTTATTCTTTTTTTTTAAACCTTCAATTGGGAATTTTAGGTCCCATTTGGGAAAAATATATACTTTTTTTGCATTGGAAATGGGTCCACCTACCGAACCAAAAAACTGAATAACAAAAATGATTAAAAGCAGAAACAATACTAAGTCGTATCAAATTAAAATAACACTCGCTGTACAGTATTGCGGAGCTACTAGAGCTCGGGGAAGGCGTGATCGCCATAGAGCCGGCGGAGGTGCTGGGGGAAGTGGCGCACTCGGAAGTCCAGAGGTGCCCAATAGAGAAGCGCCCCCTGCTGCTGGCGGGCATGGAGATGGACGAAGGGTCGACGTTCATCTCGGACCTCTTTGTGCAAAGTGGGGCCACGTTCAACCCCTCTCAGAAGGTAGTTGTGTTTTTGGTCTCTTCGCTCACGTGAACATATTTATTTTTTTGTGTGTCGCCAATACAAAACCCGTCCCAGGGCTTTATTCCCAATCTTTGTGAAGCGGCCTTGCACCCCCTCATTTTGTGAAAAAAATCAGTCGCGATAATTTGAAAATTGTGAAAGAAATGAGGCGTGAACGTTTTGTATTTTTTTATGGCCATTTTCTAAGAAGGAAAAAAGCCCTGCGTCACTGACGCTCAATTGGTCGTTGTCGGCTCACGTACTATTTAAAAGTACTCCGGGTACTCTTTAAGTTTAATACAATGTACCCCGGGTACGGAAAATACGCATTAAAGACACCCGGCTATACTCCGGGGGTACTTTTTAGAATATTTTCCGTACCCCGGGTACTTTGTAGTGTACTTTAGAGTACCCGGTGTACTTTTAAGTAGTACCTGAGCCGACAATGACCAATCGAGCGTCACTGCGCTTTATGCATCAGTATAATGGAGTTATGTTAGCAGGTAAATGTTGTCGAGCTATAACAAATAAGGCTCGTACTCCTAATAAAAAAAAACAATATTTTAAACATTTGCTTCTGCGGACGAAACATATATTTCAGTTACAATCAATATAAACCCATACAATGTTTTTTCATGGCGATGAGTGTGTACATATTCATATGAAACTTCCTCGTATATTTGGTAATTATATGTAAATTTACTTATTTTTTTACTGCAACTAATGCGAAAATTGTATAAATATAAGTTATATTTCAGGTTACAATTAGAATGCCCTTCCCCGGAGCCAATTTTCCCGCCGGGGCTATTGTCAAAGTAAAATTGAAGATAGGGGATGAATGGTACGATACGGACGGAACCATAGTAGTAAGTAACCTTAACCATAGTAGTAAGTAACCGGTACCATAATAGTAAGTAACCGGTACCATAGTAGTAAGTAACCGGTAACATTATTGTAAGTAACCGGTACAATAGCACTAAGTAACCGGTACCATAGCAGTAAGTAACCGGTACCATAGAGGTAAGTAACCGGTACCATAGCAGTACGTAACCGGTACCATAGAGGTAAGTAACCGGTACCATAGCAGTAAGTTACCGGTACCATAGCAGTAAAGAACCGGTACCATAGCAGTAAGTACATTGAAAATGACCTTCCAGCAGTGCTCTTGGTATCATAGATTTGGGCCGCGCTCTGTGAAAAAGGTGTTTAATGCATGTGCGTAAAGTGTCGTCCCAGATTAGCCTGTACAGTCGCACAGGCTAATCAGGGACGACTCTTTCCGTTTCTTTTGTATTTTTTCGTTTAAAGGAAGACTGTTCTTGACGTTAATCCAGTTCATACGGATAGTGTCGTCCCTGATTAGCCTGTGTGGGTTTAACAGGCTTATCTGGGACGACACTTTACGCAAATGCATTAAATCCTCTTTTCTCAGAGCGAAGTTCATTTTGAGTTAAGGCTACTGGTGCTTACTGATATAAATTTAAATATAAATACGCGATCAAATTAAAAAGAATTAATGTCAATAATTACTTAAATGTATAAACATGAATGAAAGTACAAATAGTCATTCAATATTTACTTTCTTTTAACTCAATGCACAAATCGTAATATATCAGCGACAGTATAAAATGAGAACGTCTTCGTGTTTTTCTCCATCAATTGCAATTTTCAGTCAAGATTTGTTATTCAGTATTGGTTCTGTTATTTCATTATTTTTAATGAGTACTGTGCAACCAATATAAATCGTCAGACTCTAATTTTCGTGGGTTTCGTGGTTCCTTTCAAATGACAAACGAACGTTTAAGTCCGAATTTTTATATTAGACATTATTTAAAAAAAAAAAATCGTCGAATTTAAGGTCAAAAGATAATGTCAGATTTTATGAAATCCACAAAATTTCATTTGAACGAAAATAAGTGAAACTACAGCTTTTTACAAATTTGCTATGCCTATTGACTTTCTGGACTCCTTTTTACAAGACGTCGGTTAAAGCGTGTATTGAGCCAAACATTTGTGAGAGTTCATATGTTACGTGTCTACATGTTATATGTGAAAAGAATCGGGCTTCTGAAATTTTAAAAGGAAATTACTCGACAATCGTACCTGATTTCGTTCAAGTTCACACTGTAATATATTCAGATACAAAGCTACAGTTAATTGTAAGTGCCTTCTCTAGCACACGGCTTTAACCACGCATCTAGTTAGTGTTGCCTTTCTGCCTTTGCAATTACCACTAAAGACGTACAGCTGGAGTTCACGACGCGTTGCCATGACAACCCATTATTCCATTGGCAGATTTAATTACTAAAGTGATAAGTGTAGTACGAATGCACTCCCTAATACTTATCGGGAACTATCCTGTAATTAATCTGATATTATATAAAATGAAATAATCACAACGATACATGGATAAACAGATATGAAATCAGATTCATACACTTTATAACGCACACAAACACCATATCAGCCGCGTCATGCGAATGTGGGTATAATGCCATTCGGGCAACGGTAGCCCCAGACCAACCTGCGCACTCGCGATTGCGCAGGTTGGTCTGGAGGTACGTTTGCCGCATATTGCATAAGACCCAATTTCGGATGAAGCGGGTCATGAAACTTTATTGAGTTTTATATCTAAAACATCTAAAATTAGTTATAGCTATTAAAGCAATATCTCTGGAAAGTTATTTAATGCTCGAAAGCAATTGAGCAGTATGTTGCTTCTGAAACAAATCAGCAAAGCAGCAATTGAAGTAACATTTGAAACTCCAGTAGCTGAAAAAAAACTCGTATTATCAGCACGAGGTCGTGAATGTATAACAAGTGAACAATTGCGAAATGAAAACAACACACTATTTAAGGCTGCAACAAACACGAACAAGAGGGCCACGATGGCTTTGAAGCGCCCTCCTGAGTTCAAAGTAGACCACGAAGACATGACCTGGCGATCTAGTTTTTGACCCCACTTGATCAAATTCGTAATTTGCCTATAGATTGTCAAGATAAACGCACTGACAAATACTATCAAGGTTGATTCATACATGTGGCTTCTAGAGTGGTAATATTTTTTTCTTAGATTTAATACTCATCCTAGATATTGTCAAGATAAACATTCTGACCAAGCAGGATTAAGTCATTCATGTGGCATCTAGAGTGGTTTCAAGGTTTTTCTCAAATTTGACCTAGTGATTTTGTTTTTGGATGCACGTGACCAAGAATCGAAATCGGCCTAGATTTTGACTAGATAAACATTCTGACCAAGTTTTGTCAAGAGTGAGTAATATATGTGGTATCAAGCCTCTAGAATGGCAACAATGCTACTCTAAGATTTGACCTGATGTCATTCACTCATTGTTTTTGAACGTTCGAGACCCTGATTCGAACTCTGCCGAGGTATTGTCAAGATAAACATTTTGACCAAGGAACATCAAGATTTTTTTTTCATTTTTTTGTTCCGTTTAATTTATTTTATTATCCTCGTAAATAGGTGTATGAGGGTTTAGGGCATCCGACTTCACACCGTACATAGTTTGCAAGCAATGTATGCATATTATAATTTGTTTTAAACATGTGATCATCAATAGTTTTTACATTAAAATACAAACAATATTTGGGAGAGTCGAGGGCACCGTTCGCAAGCAATATTTTCATAGTATAACACATTTTTAACATTTGATCATCAACAGCTTTTACATCACAATACAAAACAGTATTTGTTTAACAAATAATTGACAATAAATTACTTTTAAAACACGACAACACATTGTTACTTAAACTGCTTTCTTCGATTGTTCTCATACAGAAAGGAAACCCTAATGCCGAAAAGATCAATCTTCCAGAAGGGATTGCAAGGGTCAATGTGAAATCTGCAAAAAGCCAGAGAGGGCCCAAACCCCCACCACCAGCGGTTTGTAAAATAGTTGTCTATCCGGTAGTAACAACTAAGTAAAGAATGCGATATAACCATTACACTATTATATTTGCTTTTTATAGAAATTAATACATTTTTATTATTGTTAAAATCATGTAATACATTACCGGCAGTAGTTATCAACGTCACTTTGAGTGCTGGATCAAGTAATAGAACTCTAATTGAATTCTAATTGCGTCTAAGGCCAAATAAAAAAATAGGTCCGTTTCCGGTCGCCCGACCGTGTCTCCAGAATCGCCGCCGACCCTTAACTTTTTATTGGGGTCGCAAAAAAAAAATAAAAAAAAATGTTCATTTTCGTTTATTTCGGTTCATTTGTCCATTCTAGCANAAAAAAAAAAAAAAAAAAAAAAAAAAAAAAAAAAAAAAAAAAAAAAAATCCCTACCTATCGACCCTGTTTTTTTTCCCAATGAGACCGGAAACGGACCTATTTTTTTTGGCCTAAGCGCCAATATTATTAACATGATGTTGCTAATGAGGTGTTGAACAGAATACAATTCGTCTCTGTGCTTGTATGAACACGTGCACAATATATGACGAAGTATTTATGTGCGACTATTCCAACATGTAATTATTGTTCGTTTGTGTAAATTTATCGATTTCAAATACATGTACATTCGTTGTTTTAAAGATTATATTTCGAGTCGCTTTTATCGTAATGAGATATATACTAAATAGAACATTACATGACCGTGTTGTTTCGTTGTGTTGTCGTACTCGATGATTGTGTGACATCGGATGCCACTTTCACTCTCGCGATAATACCTATCGGAAAACCACATTCATGTGATATTCAATAGCTGATGATTTCTGTGGCATCGGCGAGTACATAAGCACTCCATTAGTACCAAGGCATTGTAAAATACATATCGGAAAGAAGAAACATTTTCTTCAACCGATGAACGACACTTAGTTCATAGGAACAGCTGCACATTTAGAATGATTGCCATTATATTTAATGCATGTTTGTGGTTGACGAGTTTAAAAGCACAGGCACTTGGCATTAGCTGCTACCCCCTCCCAAAACCATCAAAATAATTTTCCATTTTTTATACATAATAACGAAAAATACGATTAAGGGCGTACCCCGGGTACTTTGTAGTAAACTAAAGAGTACCCGGGTTACTTTAAACTAGTACCTGAGTCGACAACGACCAATCGAGCCATATAAGACGCAGCGTACGACGTTCTCAAAATACATCTATTTTGAAAAAAAGGTATTTCCCTTCCATTTAAATTGGGGACGTTCTCTATTGACAGGACGACGTGATAGAGTTCCAGACAAAGTTCAACCAGGCGTTCATTGCCTGCATCGAGTACATGGCCCAGATCCGCGAGCTGACCCCCGCGGAATACACGTACATCTGCCCGGAGGACGACAGGGTCAGGCTGACTTTCCCGGAAGGGTGTGTCACCCAAAAGTCCCAAGTGGCTTTCAAGGTGGGGTTATGGAGATGTTAATTACCCGTACTTATCAACCTTTTATCAGACTTCATTAAGCGATAGGTCACTAATTTCTTTGCAGTGGTGTTATACACATTCGTACACAGTATATGTATTCTAATTACAAAAAAAAACGTTTATTTAAAAACTCGTGTCCATTTGCGTGTTTAAGACTTAACAACTAAAATACAGGAATGACGAAAACCAGTCATTACGCAGTGACTTATATTTCACTTAATACAGCTGAAGTTGAACAATTTGTTTTACAAGATAGATATGCCTTGGTTCTTTTTGAAAACGTTACACGTACATGTACCTGTTATGCAGTTTTCTGAGGTTTTGTCAGTTAATACAAGCTAAACAAGCTACGAACATGCTAGATAGGAAAGAAGTTAAAACGATGTGTCTCGCTGTTCAGTTAAATCAGTTGAACCGAAGTCTTATATGTGACAGCAGAGATATTAAATCACTGCGAAGTGTATGCCGTACCATTTGGGTCAAAAGTACAAATACGCCAACAGCTAAACATAGATATAACCGCGGTGACGAAATTGTTACCGCGGTGACGAAATTGTTACCGCGGTGACAATTTTGTCACTGCGGTAACAATTTTGTCACCGCAGTGATATATGCCGTACCATTTGGGTCAAAAGTACAAATACGCCCACAGCTAAAAATAGATATCACTGCAGTGACAAAATTGTTACCGCTGTGACAATTTTGTCACTGCGGTAACAATTTTGTCACCGATGTGATATATGACGTACCCTTTGGGTCAAAAGTACATACACGCCAACAGCTAAAAATAGAAATCTATGCCGTACCATTTGGGTCAAAAGTACAAATACGCCAACAGCTAAAAATAGATATAACCGCGGTGACGAAATTGTTACCGCGGTAGTTTTCCCAAATCGCGGCTCAAAAAATAAAATAATTACGAAGTGTCTCGTTTTTCAGTTGATACAGTTGAACCGCAGCCGCATGTTTGACTACAAAGAGCAGTGTCCTCACCTTTGTAAGAACATTCCCGCCATATCAGACATCCTGAAAGTGTATTATGAAGACCACGTGGTATTCGGGATGCCTATCATGGTCCACATGCCCATACCCAACGACATAAGTAGGTGCCAACTAATACTAATGCAATACTTTAAGAGGCATAATGGCGGAATATGAGTTCGAGTCCCACTAAGACAATGTCTTGAAAGTATTTTTGGACATTGCCTTTATTTCTGACAACGATACTGAATATTTTTGTTGCAATATGAACTGCATTTATTGTTTTAATACTTGTCTCTAGCACGGGGATAACATTCTCGGTGTGACCTTTCTAGCGATTTTTTGATTATGTTGGCTTAACCAAAATGAATAGACAACACAACACTTGATTTAACAAAATCTGATGCGGGGAAAAATGGACCATGCGGACGTTAAACAAAAAAATATTAGTTGTTTATGTGAATGTGCGCCAGTTCCGCCGAACATCTAAGCATTTTGTAAAGAACCACCAAAATCGATGATGTTGGTAAATAATTATAAGATTCTCGACTATGACTACTCTGGTTATATTATTATTACAAGGCACACTATTCGGATAATTAGGCAGTAATTACCAGTCAGTGGATTTCATTAGTACTATGATGGCCACACACGATGACTAACTAAGGATTTGTTTGTAGTGTACATTAAACGTTCATTTTCCAATATCAAAGGAGGTTTGGTTTACTTTCCATTATGCTATTTCCAAAGTGGCAAAACGGTAATTGCCTTGCAAATTAAGTGCAAACATTATATTATTATCCTACCATGCATTGGCTAAACGGAAAAGTTGTTGACCTCTACGAACCTAATCTTCTTTGGTCAACAGTCTCATTTTACTCCCGTTACGAAATATAAAGGGTACAATGAAATCACCATGGACGTCTGTCCGTCTGTCTGTCCGCAGACATAAACTTGTGCGAAGGCGTTCGCCTACAATTTTTAACGTACACTATTCAAACGTGCATGCATTGTTCTAAATATATGAAGTTGTGTAAGTTGGGTTGATTATCATCCTAAGTCAAATGTTACAAAAGGTATTCACCCTTTCCAACTGTATAGTAATTACTTTATATTATTGCTACATTTTACGTAGTGGCGTCGGGGGTATTCTTCACTACTGTTACAAAACATAGTTTGAAATTAAAGCACATATAACGCTCAAAATCAACTAATATTTCGTAAAATATTTCGTAAAATAAAATTAACGCATAAACAATCAGTGTTCCTTATAGCATAAACCAAAATGTCAACGCTATATGTGGTCTGGTAACATAGATTTAACAAGATATAAAATACTCTTTTTATTTTGTATGCCACAATATAATCCATTTTAATTTCCCGCAACGATATCTATGTTTACGACACACGAACAATAAATTGGAACATAGACATGTGTTGAATATATTGTACCTCAAACAAAAATAAAAAAAGCATTTTGTATCTTGTTAAATCTATGTTACCAGAGCACATCTTTATTTTACGAAATATTTACGAAATATTCGTTGATTTTGAGCTTTATAGGGGCTTTAACCCATTTATGCCTAGCGACTAGAAAAAAGGCCTTGACAAACAGCGTAGACCCAGATGAGACGCCGCAGGACGCGGCGTCTCATCAGGGTCTGCGCTGTTTGCGTAAAGGAATTTCTGTAAGCAATATTCTAAAAATAGAAATAAATATACTAGACATCCCTTATTTTGGAAATAAATTGATCCAATTTAGAAGGATGGGAGAGTCCACTAGGAATAAATGGGTTAAACTCTAGACGATATATTCGTTGCAGACGACATCGACTCTGAGATCGTGATTTTCCAGTTTAGAGAGGACGGAGAAATAGAGCTCATTCCAAAACGAACAGCGATGCTCTGTCCGTCAACACAGAACTGTTACACCTTCCAGATACAAAGCCTGAGTGGGTGAGTTCATTAAAGGACACAAAGCCTACGTGGGTGAGTACATTAAAGGACACAAAGCCTTAGTGGATAATTTCATTGAAGTACACAAAGCCTTAGTTGTTGAGTACATTAAAGGACACAAAGCCTAAGTGGGTGAGTACATTAAAGGACACAAAGCCTAAGTGAGTGAGGACATTAAAGGACACAAAGTCTTAGTGGATGAGGACATTAAAGGACACAAAGCCTAAGTGGGTGAGTACATAAAAGGACACAAAGCCTAATTGGGCGAGTACATCAAAGGACACAAAGCCTTAGTGGATCAGGTCATTAAAGGACGCAAAGCCTAAGTGGGTGATAACATTAAAGGTCACAAAGCCTAAGTGGGTGAGTACATTAAAGGGCACAAAGCCTTAGTGGGCGAGTACATTAAAGGACTTAAAGCCTAAGTGGATGAGTACATTAAAGGACACAAAGTCTTAGTGGATAATTTTATCAAAGGACACAAAGCTTTAGTTGGTGAGTACATTAAAGGACTAAAAGCCTAAGTGGGTGAGTACATAAAAGGACACAAAGCCTAAGTGGGTGAGTACATAAAAGGACACAAAGCCTAAGTGGGCGAGTACATTAAAGTGCACAAGGCCTTAGTGAGTGAGTGCATTAAAGGACACAAAGCCTAAGTGGGCGAGTACATTAAAGGACACAAAGCCTTAGTGGGTGAGGACATTAAAGAACACAAAGTCTTAGTGGATGAGGACATTAAATGACACAAAGTCTAAGTGGGTGAGTACATTAAAGGACACAAAGCCTACTTGGGCGAGTACATCAAAGGACACAAAGCCTTAGTGGATGAGGACATTAAAGGACGCAAAGCCTAAGTGGGTGATTACATTTAAGGTCACAAAGCCTAAGTGGGTGAGTACATTAAAGGACACAACGCCTTAGTGGGCGAGTACATTAAAGGACACAAAGCCTAAGTGGGTGAGTACATTAAAGGACACAAAGTCTTAGTGGATAATTTCATCAAAGGACACAAAGCTTTAGTTGGTGAGTACATTAAAGGACACAAAGCCTAAGTGGGTGAGTACATAAAAGGACACAAAGCCTAAGTGGCTGAGTACATAAAAGGACACAAAGCCCAAGTTGGCGAGTACATTAAAGGGCACAAGGCCTTAGTGAGTGAGTACATTAAAGGACACAAAGCCTAAGTGGGCGAGTACATTAAAGGACACAAAGCCTTAGTGCGTGAGTTCATCAAAGGTCACAAAGTCTTAGTGGGTGAGGACATTAAAGGACACAACGCCTAAGTGGGTGAGTACATTGAAGGACACAAAGCCTTAGTGGGTGGGTTCATTAAAATTCACAAAGTGTTAGTGTATGAGTACATTAAAGGACACAAAGCCTTAGTGGGTGAGTACATTAAAATGCACTTGATGGTGGAGCGAACGGATTTGGATAGTGAGAAATGCGAGGATGTGGCGCCCACAAGACAGTAACCTATGGCATTTCAGCACAAACATTTCCCACAAGGCATGGGTAATGGTCCGTCATGCACCAAAACGATATTCACATCGATACTTTTCAAATGTTTTTTTTTCCATTCCATTGAAATTTATCATTTTTCTTACACGAATGTTTACTTTCACTAAATCATGGAATGATACTGATTATCTACCTAGGTCTCATTCAGAAATTTAAATTTAAAAAGGAAATCGCTTGTTACATTTTCAGTTCAAAATTTCCTCCTTTCCGACTGCCACTTTATGAACATTCCCACTAATTTCGAGAATATTGGTAACAATGCGGCTCAACTATGAAATCGTACTATCTGTTAACGAGTTTAACGGCTGTTGTTACATTTTGATTAGAAAACGTGAAAACATTGAAACCCCGGTTGCACCAGCAGAACATAATAAGTATCATCACATCGAGATGCAGTGAAACCTCGCTATTAAGACCACCTGTGGGACTTTTAGTGGCCTAAATAGCAAGTTGGTCGTAATGACGGGTGGTCGTTCAGAGAGTGTTTACTGTATAATTCATCGAATTATGTTGGTATTTATCTGTATTTAAGGATTGCGATCGGCAAGGTGAAGAAAAAGAACCTGCGCAAGAACCGCGGCGCGATCATAGAGGAGTATGAACTCTATGCAGAGGAGGCGTTCGTCTGCAACATCGTCACGTTCCTGGATAAAGGTAACATTATAATAAATAATCGCGTCAGTTAGGAGGTTACATTATAATAAATAATCGAATCATGTAGGAGGTAACATTATAAAAAATAATCGAATCATGTAGGAGGTTACATTATAATACATCATCGAGTTATGTAGGGCTAATAATACTATCTTAATAAATCAACATATTTTACTCGAAGGCATGATTTATACATTAAACTGTTGCTCTGGCTTTATCTTTAGGAGATATTGAAAGGGTAAGCATAGGTGTTCACAGCTAAATCACTGAAATATGATAAAGTTAGAGACTATAAATAGTATAAAACATTGCCTAGGAACGGTTTTACATTCCACTAGAAAACGGCCGAAAAAAAGAGGGTGCAAAAACAGTCGATTTTGATTTGTGTCAACTTCTTTCTTACTTTGTGCATGACATATCTTTTTGTATTGCTTAAATCGTTTCAGCTTAGAATGCCCTTTAAGAAAAAGCATGGTTATGGGGGATATATGTGCAAAATGTTGCATTTATTTTCGCTTAAAGTTGTCGCATTTACATGGAATCATATAAGGACAATATTTAGTATATTTTGACCTAAAGGCCTGCTGCACGTGGGGCTTGTGAAGGTGTTCGTGGAGGTCGTCGAGCGCAGGTTCGTGAAGAAGGCGCTGCGGCGGCGCGGAAAGGAGGGCCTGTTCGAGGTGCCCGGAAGTCGGTCCCCCAACATCCGGTTGAAGAACGAGGACATCATCTGCGTAGAGATGGAGGGCAATATACAGCGGATGAAGGAGACGCCGTTGGAGAACTACTTTGTGGTGTTCTTGAGCAGTGCTAGGGATAACTTTCGATCATTTCCGGTGGAACCGCGCAAGGATCCAGAAAACCGGTCTTATGGTGAGATGTTTCCTTTAATTCAATGTTTATGTGATTTGATAAGCGTTAACGCTATATTAAACTGATCTAAAATATATATACAGATTCCTTTTTTAAATAAAAGCTTGCTATGTTTTAAAGAAACACGCCGTCTGCAAGTGTTTTAATTTTGGTAGTACCTTTCTAGTTAAACTATTTCTAAGGTAAATATTACAAAGTTGAATCTACAAATAACTACTCCTGGATATAGAAACAACATCCGTCCGTCAACATAGTTATAGTTGCATTCCAATAATGATTGGTTGTTTTGGAGACATGGGCAATTTCACATATTTAACTAAAATAGGACTGTTTATATCAGACACAAATTTTACAATCCGACATTTAATTAAGTATATGATATTAATATACATTAACATCGATTTACCTTGCGTTATATAAATATTTTGACTTATATAAAGATTTTAAGAACTGTTATAATTGTGATTATTTAGAAGGGAAAACCTCCGAAGACAGTAACGAAAAGCTAAGCTACTCGATTGATATGACTTTAATAAGTTATAATTTTGCGCAGTGGCATAGTAATGCCTAATTTAATTCCCCCACTTTCAGAGGTGTAGCATTTATATATTAATCCATCAATACCAAACGCCGTAGTATTGCCGCGAATTACGTCAAACAATTATCGTAAAGTTGCATTCTATGACGCACACACATCATCATCCCAACGCCCTTATGACGCTGTTACAAATCATCACAGCGCATCTACAGCGTTAATTGCTTACCATCGCGCGGAAGAAGTTGCGCGCGTCATGCGTGCATATACTCATCTTCATATTAAATTTAACACATTATAATATCAGCATTTGCTAGCTGCGTTCAACGCTTCGGCACCATGACAAAGAAAGGCAAGGAAGACAAAGTCGCCCCAGTATGGCGTTTCAGGCGATTGAACGGCGACCTCACATTTACAAGGCGTTGCTAGCGCGCGTCTCGACGTTCTATGTGATTCTTGGATGTCCCTTCAGCGCCGCCCCGTTGTGACTGGGTTTTTACGTGCCTCGCGCGTTTCGAGATCATTAAAAAGATAGAGCAATGAAACTATTGAAACATATTAACCAGCAGGTGCATTATGATGCATTTCTTCCAGATACTACCGTTTTAAACAAACGCAGAATTTGAAACATCAGTGTGCTACGGACATTTTATTCAGTTATTGCGTGTGGGTCTTGTTTACAGATCTGAGCACATATGAGTCTGGGGGCCCATATCGGTTGCTTGGTTTTCGGGGTTTTAACCACAAGTTTGACTAACGTTTCCTAAAGACGAAATAGATATTACTCCTTATGCGATGCCAATTTATCCAATCTAAAAAAAAATGCACAATGACCGGTGGCAGTGTTTGATAGATTAGTGCAGTATACAGAGCTAATGACACGACCACATTCGCAAATAGTAGTCTGAGTATCTTGTGCTGACAGGTATCCTGAACTTCTTCAAGGACAATGAGGAGGAGCAGAAGCACCTGCACAGCGCCAACATCGACGCCAACAAGTACATGCTGGGAGTTTTAGACAGGGCCAAGACCGTCGTAGCCGTACACGGGGGTAAGTTCCCGAATTGGGTTCAATTGGTCGTTGTCGACTTAGACACTACTTAAAAGTATACTGCAAATACTACAAAGGTACGGCAAATACATGTATACTAAAAAGTATCCCGGAGTATGGCCGGGTGTCTTTAAGTGTATTTCAGTACCCTGTGTACATTGTAGTATACTTAAAGAGTACCATGGGTACATTTAAATAGTACCTGAACCGACAACGACCAATTGAGCGTTAGTGTCTGAACTGGCACTTAGCGTCAGTCTGGTTTGTTGTTATACGTCCACATTGACGCCAACAAATGAAATGCATGCTGGGAGTGCTAGAAATGTCTTGTATTAAAAGGTCTGCACGGCAAGGTAATTCCCAGCAAGGCTCACTGTTGTAAAGACAGCACTTAAACTACCATTATAACAAAACGTTAGCACGCATATTTTTTAATAAATCGTAAATAAATTGTATTATTTATTCAAGGCAAGGAGGTCATGACCCCGAAATCTCTTGGAAGTGCCTGGACTTCGCGGCCTGTGACCAGCTCTGCCCGGGAGTCGAAATCCTTTAGGGCTATCTTCGGTAAAATATTTAAAGGATTCGACATTTTTGTCTATCTTCGGTAAAATGTGTTTAAGTTTAAACGATTAGACTTTTGTCTTTGGTGTTTGTATAATGATATACCCTCTTTTCTCTACGCACGGGCATTGGCGCTCTGTTTGACGCAAACAATGTAAAACAGTATTTTATAACATATGAGCCTCGCTCTGTGAAAAGGGGTTTGATGCATGTGCATAAAGTGTCGTCCCAGATTAATATGTGCAGACCGCACAGGCAAATCAGGGACGACACGTTCCGCCTAAGCTAAATTTTTGCTAAGAAGAGACTTCCTTTTAACAAAAAAATATCATTAAAGCGGAAAGTGTCGTCCTTGATTAGCCTGTGTGGACTGCACAGGCTAATCTGGGACGACACTTTACGCACATGCATATAACCCCCTTTTCACAACGCAAGGCTTATATATGAAACTGTATATGATTTTTTTCAGACGCTGTTCCCGTGCTGAGCCATCAGTCCCTACTGGCCCTGTGCACTTATGTAAAAGTAGAGACCGTGCAAAACGTGGCATATGAGCTGAACGTTCCCTACGAATTCGTAATAGAAAATAAAGTATCAGGTAATATTACTTCTTTCGTTGTCCTTTGGAATGCGAATGCTCAAATAGTGCAAACATTTTAAATAATTATCCACATTCAGAATGCGTATGCTCAAATAGTGTTATTAAATGCAAATATGTTAAATAATTAACCACATTCAGAATACGTATGCTCAAATAGTGTTATTAAATGCAAATATGTTTAAATAATTTACATCATTCATGGATATGGCAGTTAACGTTAGAACTTATTGTTGTGTAATTTTCTGATCGAATTTCAACGCTTATGGTTAGTTTAATTTTTTACTTAAAACTTAATTATTTTAGTTCGATTGCATCGAAAGCCTAAGGCTTATTTGAAACGCTCTCGAGTCCGTTTCCTGGGACTAGAACCAGTACTTGATGCCTTTGGGTGAGATTTAAAGATTTAAAGAACGCTCCCACTGTGGGGATCGAACTCATGACCTCCCGATCGCTACGCTACGCTTATGGTTGACATTGTATATATAACCGTGAGTTGCTTTCTTAATTACTTTGACATTTTGCAGGCCAGCCGAAAGTCATTATCAATTTCAACATACTCTGGAAGTGGCGAGGCCATACAGCTACTCGCCAAATGGTTCAGGACCTGATAGACGCTTTCCGGATATGCGGCCATGCCCATATTGGCGATAAAATCATGAACGCTGGAAATGAAAAACGGGCCTTGACGAAAGAAGACTTCATGTGAAGTTGTAGAAAAACTAATAGGGCTAGACTAGTAGTGTTTAATTTACAGCCAAAAGTCAAATAGATGTGAATGCCTTTGTTTGTTGTGATTCGTTGAAGAATGTTTTCTGGGAGTATTATTCTATCTTTCGTTTGCAAAAATAAACATGATTGTTGAATTTCCGCATCCACGGAATATGTCATATTTGTATGTTTAACTTTGTCAAGGCAAATGTCTACCCATGTGGCATTTAAAGTTAAACTAAGTCCGATGTGATGACCTAATGTCAACTTTAGCTCGTTATTACTTACGGCCATATGTTTTGCTCAATCATGATGAAAATTTGTTTAAAACATTATCTTGACAATATCAAGGCAATCATTGAGTTCGGTTCATGCGTGTCCAAATAAGTCAGTTTTTTTTTTAACCAAGCCTATCTGGGGTTTTGTTTTAATATGCACTATTTAAGAGCACTTTGTGATTCATCTTTATTGAAAAGGTCAGAGTCTAATTATGGAGCATTACGATATATTCCCTGTTCACAAAATCGGTAATACTGAGTATACGGTCACTTATTGGTCGTGATTAACATGTTTAATCCCATATGTCATCGACAAACCGAAATCGTAGAAAAAACTTTGAAACCACTTAGACACAACATTAATGTCTCAATCTTGATGACATTTGTGTTCTGAATGTTTATCTTGACAATATGTAGGCAAAGCTTTTATAAATATTTTTTTTTTTTGTTCAAACGTTAGAATTTGGGTTATGTATGTCCTAAAACGAAGTCACCATGTTTTTTCTGAGAAAAAAAAACAACAACAACAACAAAATACCATTCTTGAAGCCACATGTTTGATTAAATCTGGATGAAACTTGGTCAGAATCTTTATTTTGACCACCTCTTGATTAATTTTTAATCTAGGTCACGTGTGTAAAGAATAGGTCACCAGGTCAAATCTTATAAAACCCTTATTACCGTTTTAGAAGCCAAATTTTGACCTATGAAACTTAGTCGGTCTTTTTTTTCTTTAAAAAATCTAGGCCAACTTCAAACCTGGGTTACGTTCGTCAAAAAAAATAGGTCACCAGGTCAAATCTTAGGAAAACATAGTTACCACTTTAGAAGTCGACTTGTTTGCCCAATCAAGATATATCTTGATCATTATGTTTATATTGACAATATCAAGGCCTTATTTGAATATAAGACGGGTGAGATAAAACACCAGGTCACAAGGTCAAGTCTTCAACAATTGGTTTACCTTGCACCCAGGTGAGCGCCTAACGCCATCATGACCCTATTGTTTAATTAAAATTTTACGCCAATTTCAAGCGTGTGTGAATTATGTATTAATCGCAAACACTTTTGCGATGCCAATAGCACTTCTTGCTACGAACACGTTAACATTGAAAAATAAACTGTATTTATTTGCATGTTTTGAAATATATGATTTAGCGTTGTCAAGAAGAGAACTGGTTGGATTTATAAAAACATGTAATACAAAAATTATGTTTGTGATTAAATGTTGTTTTTCTACCACGACAGAAAGTCTTTAACTAGCTAAGTGAGTGGCAAATTAAGTGCATGTATACAAAAACATATATCACAGAAAATACAATATCATTCTGTATAATTATAATGAATAAAAAAATAAATATGCAATCACGATTTTATCAAGCGATGGCGTGTACACGACATGTGAATTTGTGTCGTGTTCTGAGAAAACTGGGCATAATGCTTGTGCGTAAATTGTCATCACACATTAGCCTGTGCAGTCCGCACAGGCTAATCAGGTACGACACTTTCCGCTTATATGGAATTTTTCGTTTAAATGATGTCTCTTCTTAGCGAAAATCCAGTTTAGGCGGAAAGTGTCGTCCGTGATTAGCATGTGCGGACTGCACAGGCTAATATGGGATGACACTTTACGCACATGCATTATGCCCAGTTTTCTCAGAACATGACACATTTAATTATGCGGGTGACAACAGTTAATTTTGGAACGCCATCGAGGCAGCACAAATCAATTTTGTACATCCGATAAAGCCGCGTTGCTATAGCGACCATTCTGTTACGAGGCTGGTAATCAACATCTGTTAAGAACCTACACTTCCCTTACTTCTCGTTAATTCTTTAACGTATATTCGTATTTAATGGCTTATAGACGTGCTTAAAGTTATTAAATCGTTTACACGGATAACGGAAGTTGCTTTTTGTTAGACAGCGAGTATGGTGACGAAGTAATTTCGTTTGCAGTTTAATATTCGAGATATTTATCCGAGAGGTAAGCCTTTTTGACGGCGTTTCGGGAAGAAATGCTTTCCACACACATAAAAACATCATTCCTACAGTAGGAGGACAATTTCTAGCGCTGAAATGATGTTAAGCGTTCGATTTTCTTGTATATGACACAAAGCATTGGTGTGTCTCAATCTATAACGTTTAGCAGTTGCCGTGGTAGCAACACACGTTCACGGCTCGTGATATACAGTATAAACGCAGATCGTCAATTTTTTGTCTTTCTCACTATTTCTACTGTTTTCTTAACGATACCCATTTCTGAATGTATGTGCCTTCCGTTTTATTATGCTCCAATAATAATTGGCTGAATTCTAAGATTGTTTTAAGCGCATGTAGGATTTATTATTGACGTAAATACGCATGAAAGAAACGCGGCGTACGCGAAATGAAATAGCTAGTAAAACTATTACATGCCAAACCTTGTTCTTTTTTCCTTAGTGATTGTTGCACTGGCAAGCACCTGCCTACGCCAATAATCACATTGACAACTAGTGTTACTTTACTGTTTACGTAAGCACGTAAGCATACGTATATATGGGGATATTTTCTTCCAGTTCAACACAAACATCTTCAGCCCTGTTAAGTTCTTCGACCTAACGAATACTTGAATTCTCTAAAAGTGATTTCAAATACAAAACTTATAGCAATAAACAAAGAGGCTACATTCTTACAAAACGTCGTCGTGAATTACATGTAAACAGCGGATCAAATTCGGTCACTCGCTGTTTAGCCGTACTATTTAATATAACGTTGGACTAAAGTTCGTTAATTATCGATAGCGAGATAGAGATGCAGTGCGATAGTAGGAGATCGAGCGCGGAATCGAAGAACGAATATCAAAAACTCGCATCAAGAGAGCCAAAGTATTCCGAAACGGAGATTCCAAAGGACGATGTTCCGCTATTATCAAACATGGAACCTGCGCACGAAGACAGCAATGCCGTCACCGGTGTTTCTGACAAAGAAACAGAGAAACGCGCGGAGGAGGAAAATACTTTAACGGGAGCTGCCAGTGGAAATAACAGCGATGTCAGCTTCAATGACGAACAAATCACGGAAATGATGTCTGAACAAATCACGGAACTGATGTCTGAAATAGAGATCGAAACGCCAAGACTGCACGCCGGAAGCAGTCTCAAGTACGCCACTGTCGGGCGAAGTCTCTCCACGGATCCCGATAAAACTATCCGCGCAGCCCGTCCGAGAAGCGGCAAGTTGTCCTTCCAACCGCAGCCGACAAGCGGCGAGGACAAAATCGACATCGTCCGCAAAATGAGCGAGCCGTCGACGGTGGAGTTTGTTCCGTGGCAGAACGTGGGCTCGTACGCCGAGCTGAAGATGGCGCGGTGCCAGCGACTGTACGCCACTTCCGGTAGGAGCGACGACCTGGCGCTGTTCTACCACAACGGCCGCTTCTACGTCATGGATGCATGGTGCACGCATATGGGTAAGCAGACTATTCGTAGTTGTAAAGGGTTTATTCTAGGAATTTTGCATATATTTAGGTATGCAATTTATTGTCTTAACTTTAAAGATTGAAACAACTAAGAGTTTAAGTATCATTCCAAGAAAGTAAACGCAATAAAAAGGTACACCTACCGGGATCGTTAGGGTGTTTTTGATCCCATGCAAACACCTTAACTACTATGCCATTCCGGTAGGTTATTGTATTAGTTCAGACTTTAGTTTTAATTCGGGTAAGCGACCGACTTGTTGTCAATAATTGTAACAAAACAACCGAAAAATTTAAACTTATTTCATAGTTTTATCCTTGACAAAATATGTTGTTATTGTATATCAATTTCGTATGCACATTAATTTGGAATGCTTTGATAATTTTCACTGTTATTTTCCTGTGTTTGAAACTGCGAATAGCCAGCTTTTACCCGTTGTTATTTTCCTATAAACCAAAGGTAAGCATAAATTAAAGTGTGTAAATTTCATGTGCATACATTTGATAGTATGTACTACTTGTCATAACGCATATTAAAACTTATTGGATATTTTGCCCGAAACCTTAAACGTTGTGTCATTTCCATTTGTGCCTAATGTCGGTAAAATGTCAGTACGCAATTAATGAGAAGACATAAATATATCGTGTCGTCGTTAGGGTATGAAATAAAATGATTGGATTATTCAAATATATGCTATTGATTTATTCTGAACAATAAACCCACAAGTGGTCATTGAAATATTTGATAGACAAACGTATACTGGTAAAGAATGACATATGAAACACTTAATATGTATTCTCTTAAGTTTGAAATAATGTGAAATACGGCAGGATTATATTCAACAAAACAACTTATTTACAGACTAAATGTATACAGTCAACACTTGCACGAATGCTGTACGTGTGGTATGTTGTTTTGGACCACATGCCTAGCTTTGTTCGTGTGTGACTGTCTACATGGTCAAATAGTTGTGAATTGCTTTAATTTGTTTTTCACACGCGATAGCAAAACACTGCCATTTCCCGTGGTCAGTATTGGTTATCGGAAACCTTCGCGTGTAATTTGCGCCTTTTTGACCTCTACCTTGTGATGACTTGAGGCTTTTACTGCGTGCTTGTTTACGACAATAACAGGAAATAGACCAAAAAAAAACGCAAATAAGACTAATGGGGTCCTTATTAATTGACACCTTCGTTCACGTATCTTCTTTTCATACAAAGTAACAATATCACAATTAGTAATGCTCCGTTTTAGCCAATATTTGAAAATAAATGATAGACGTGTTCGTATAGATGTAATTTTACGCTTGTATCTTTTGATCTTTTGATTTTTTTCCTATAAAACATTCATTTAAAAATTCCGTTCCGTACTGAGTTTTTGTGTTACTTGCATGTGTATGTGTTAGAAATAAAAGTCAATGGTGTAGATACACAAACATTCCATATGATGTAACAGTTAACAAGTTGCAAAATTATTATTCCTTAGTAAATAACGTGTACAATTGAAGAGCTGTATTGTACATTTAAAACAAGTCATGCTGCACAACTTTCAGACTTTGCAGAGAAAAAATAAAACTTGGTAATTACAGACTTTTCTTGAATGGTCAGAATTATACTTGATGTTTTACATATACACAAAGTACCTGTTTTCTTTCAAGAAACAAAAAGTTTACAGTATTTATTATTTTTTCATTACACATTCCAAGAAGCATGTCTTGACGGATGAAATTGATGGCAAGTTAATATGATTTGAGGTAATCTCATTTTTGATATTGATAATAATTGGCTGTGTCCACATTCTCAGAATAGATTAATGTCTACCCATGTGTCTTGCAACAGTTCACATGTTGTCATTTACAATTTTCATTTTATATAACAAAGATCAAGTTCTTGAAACTCTATGTACAATACTAGTCTGCAGCCATTTTATATCTTTGTCTATGGAGACTTTGAAATTTAAATCGTTCGCATACCTCCAATCTATATTATCGAAAATTCCATTCCATTTACTTTTTACTTGAAGTTTTGTTATTTTTCATTTTCATTTATTTTTGTCATTACACTTTCCAAGAGGTATGTCTTGACATGAAAGTGAAGGCAAGTTTATGTGATCTAAGGTCATTTCATTTTTGATATTGATAATAATTGGCGGTGTGCGTCCACATTTCCGGAATAAAATAATTAATGCCTCCACATGAGTCTTGCAAAAGTACACATGTTGTCATTTACAATTTTTGCATTTTATATAACTAAGATCTAGGTCCTATAATTATATGTACATTTCTAGTCTGCAACGATATTATACACGTGTTTTTTGAGACTTTAACAACAAAGTATTCGTTTACCTCAAAATTTATATTATTAATATGTTAATTTATCAATAATGTGTGTGTCAAATGGTCTGTTGATGCGTCTTGTGTGTAGTGTTGGGCCCTGCGTGCTTGTCACCTTCGCTTTCAGCCTATACCGCTGGCTAGCCCTGTGCGAAAATGAAGCTGAAGTGCGTAAGTCTTCACTGCCAGTACATAGCCTCTCTACAGACAAGTCCTATGTAGTGCCTCCTAGTGGCGACACACGTCAACTGAGTACCTCGCGGCCTCAGGCTGAACTACAGGGACTCGGAGGTGGTCTGCCCCCAGACATGCGGCATGCCAGGCCCACCGGCGTATGGAAATGCCCTGATGCCCATGAACAGACCCCCAGCCAAAGGGTAAAATGGCCCCTGTGTTCCCAGGGATATAAGGTTCCCCGCCTACAGGGTTAAGTAGGAAACCACTGCCTTGTGGTTTGTCGTTGGATCGGCAAAGGCTAAGGGTGAGGTAACCCCGACAGAAAACCTAGGGAGTTGAAATCGGAGACGTTAGGCCATTGGCACTCCCTTAACAAACCATGACGTCATGTACATCGCTATGTCTACACAATCAACCGGTGTTACTCGATGTGGTGCTGAGTCTTTGAGATCCCACCAGGGAGATTCAGTGCCGGGCTCTGAGCCTCGACAGAGTCCACCCACAGCTACTGGGGGTCCCTCCTTCATTCCACAACAAGCCAAGAGAAGAGGAGGAAAGAAAGCTGGCTACAACAAGCCTAGGAGGAGAAAAGACCAACATCATCCTTTCAAGGTGATGCATTGGAACGCAGAAGGAGTCTTTAACAAAAAGACAGAGCTAGAACATATCCTTCATGAACAGGACATTAACGTCTGCTGCATTCAGGAAACTCATCTGCAGCCAGCTAAATCCTTCAAGGTCAGAGGATACCAGAGTTTCCGATGTGACAGAGAAGGCAGAAAGAAAGGAGGCATCCTGACATTAGTCCGGAACAACATCAATGCTGTCCAGACTAAAACGCATATGGATGACTCTGAATTCCAGGTTCTGAGTCTCAGGAAGAACGATTTCAATCTGAAGCTTGTGAATCTCTACTCTCCAAATGACAAAGCTCTTTCCCTAGACAGTATCCCAACAGAAGAATCTAACTTCATTGTTGTTGGCGACTTCAACAGTCATTCACAAAGCTGGGGATATGACCACATGGACCGACGGGGAGAGGAAGTGGAGAACTGGCAAGATGAAAACAAGCTTAATCTTATCAACCAGCCTGAAGATCTGGCAACTTTCTACTCTAGGAGATGGCATACAACGTCGACCCCTGACTTAGCTTTCTGCACTGCAGATATCCATGGGCATATCAAGAGAGAAGTCTGTGAACAACTAGGAGGAAGCGACCATCGTCCAGTTCACCTCATCATAAACCATTCTACCTCTTTATCCTCAAGCATCCCCAGATGGAACTACAAGAAGGCCGACTGGACCTTATACAAACGTCTGAGTGATGACCTCTGCAGAGATATCAGAGTGGATGGTAGAGATATAAACAAAGTTGTGAAAGACTTCAATGCATGCATACTAAACGCAGCACAGAAGGCGATACCACGTGGGGCCAGAAAAGACTACAAGCCATACTGGAGTAAGGAGTTGGAAGACCTCCAGACCAAGTTGACAGAAGCCAGGGTGGAAGCAGAAAGCAACCCCTCACAAGAAAGCAACCTCTCACTACAGCGAGCCAAGGCCAAATTCCTGCGGCACAAACTTGAAGCCCAGAGAAAGAGCTGGAGAAACAAAACAGCATCACTCAACCTGGAGCGAGATGGCCGTAAGCTGTGGAGGTTAACGAAACAGCTGAATGACGATGAAGTCCAAGCGAGAGGCTCAGTAACTCTGGAAGAGAATGGAGAGCTGCTGACAGGCAAACAAGCGGCAAATGTCTTTGCCAGCAACTACAAAGATGTCAGTGACATTCCTGTCAGTAGAGAGAGACAGAGAGAAGTAAGAAGAGAACAAAGGGACAGGAAAACAGATGATGTGACATCAGACCGCATGAGCCAAAGCCTGACACTGCACGAACTACAGACAGCAGTCAGGCAGCTGAAATTAAAGAAGTCTCCAGGACCAGACAATGTGACCAATGAAATGATCACCCATCTAGGCAGTTCAGCAATGCACAAACTCCTAGACATCTTCAACCACAGCTGGACACAAGGCCAACTTCCCCAAGTCTGGAAAGAGGCCATTATGATACCTATCCACAAGAAAGGCAAGGATCCGAAGCAGGCTGGAAGCTACCGTCCAATAAGCCTCACTAGCTGTGTTGGGAAGACGATGGAGAGAATTGTAAATGCACGCCTTAAATGGTATCTGGAGACGAACGACTTACTTGCAAAACAACAAGCTGGATTCAGGCAATTCCGCTCCACCGAGGACCAGACTACCTACCTGGCACAAGAAATTGAAGATGCTTTCCAGGAACAGAAGGTTGTCCTGACAGCATGGATAGACCTTCAAAGGGCCTTCGATAAAGTCTGGACTGACGGACTCCAAGTCAAACTGATGAGGAATGGAGTTGGAGGAAACATGCTGAAGTGGATCAAGTCCTATCTATTCAATAGAAGGGCAAGAGTCAGCTTGAACCAAAGAAGCAGTAAGAAGTTCCTTCTACGGCACGGTGTCCCACAAGGAGGAGTCCTGTCCCCGACGCTCTTCTTACTCTTCATCAACGACCTTGTGTCTGAATTGCCAAGGGGAGTGAAGGCGGCACTTTATGCTGATGATCTTGTGTTATGGTGCAAAGAAGAGCATGCCACCACAGCCACATACAGAATGCAAGAAGCATTAGACAAGCTTACCGCATGGGCTGAAGACTGGTGTGTAATGATCAACAAAGAGAAATCATCCACCACACTATTCACATTGTCATCAAAACAGAAAGCAGGGACGGTGAGGATGGGAGACACCCCTATGACTGAAGCGGACGAGACCACGTACCTGGGAGTCACCTTTGACAAGAGGCAAACGTGGAAGCCACACCTCATGAAAGCAGAAGGAAAGGCCCGAAGAAAACTTGCAATGATGCGAAAGCTTGCGGGAACTACATGGGGCGCAAATGAGCACATACTGAAGACAGTCTATCAAGGCACAGTGAGACCCCAACTAGAGTATAGTTCCCCCACATGGTCTTCCACAGCCAAATCCAATCGCCAGGCTCTGGACAAAATCCAGAACCAAGCTCTGCGCATCATGACAGGAGCAACCAAGTCCACACCAATTGCCTTCATGGAAAAGATAACAGGAATACAACCACTTCAAGAAAGAAGAGATGTCAAAATCCTGCTTCAGACAGAGAAATATAAATGCCTCACGGATCACCCCATGTCAACCAGAGTTAAAGGGTACACCAAAAATCGGATCAAGCGTAGCAGCTTTGTACACGAAGCTAAGAAGCTGGACAAGGCCTATGCAACAGATCTGACCATCCCCACCACTCCGCTTGGTAAAGAAGACATCGTAGATCCATTACAAAATGACCTGTCAAATGTTGCAGTAAGATTCAGTGTTCCTCACCTACAGCCAGGTAAACAAGAGGATGAGAATATCAGAAAGAGCCACACACTTGCCATGATCAATGATGAATACCCAAGAGAGGCATGGACTCATGTCTACACAGATGGTTCTGCCACTAGAGCAGTCATAAATGGAGGTGCTGGCATCGTCATTCTGTACCCATCCGGAAAACGAGAAACACATCATGCAGCAACCGGAACACACTGTAGCAATTACAGAGCAGAGACTGTAGTTCTCATGAAGGCAGTTTCAATGATTGAAGACTCGACTGAAGCTGTCAACTCGGTAGTCTTCCTTACAGATGCCATGTCTGTATTGGAAGCCCTGACCAACAACAAGGTTCCTCAGCTTGCAAATGCCTTACACAGAATCAACCTAAACGTGACCCTCCAGTGGATCCCAGCACACTGTGGAGTGGCCGGAAACGAAGATGCTGACCAACTGGCAAAACAAGGTGCTCTGTTAGAACAGCCACCTGTGCAAGTAAGCTACAAGGAGAAAGTCACCATCATAAAATCACTTACCCGGCCAAGACAAGAGGCAGATGCATATCATCTCCTAAGCAGGGCAGAGCAAGTGATAATAGATCAGACTCCGATCAGGGCACAACAGACTCAATGCACACATGCATAAAAATACAGACTGGCCCCGTCACCGACCTGTCCGTGTGGCACAGAAGACCAAACAGCTGAACACATCCTCCAAAGATGTAAACGTCACGACCAGGAGCGAGCTACAAAGTGGCCCCAGGACACAACCCTCCACCAGAAACTTTATGGAGACGTGGATGACCTGAGACGGACCACATCATTTATGGAAGAAACTGGTGTCATCGTGTAGAGCAAACGGCAAGAAGAAGAAGAAGATCAATAATGTGTAGTAATGTGTTTAGCAATATAACATGTGTGTATGTGTTAGCATATTTTATTATAATGTTTTCGTGGCTGTCTGTCGATGCTTCAAATGTGATTATTCAGTAAGTTTTTGAATATGTCAAACTTCATATTTATTTCTCAATATAAAGTGCAATACTGTTGTGTGTTTTTTACAATTTAATAAAAATGAATGCGTTAACGTATTTTGTTTTACTTGCTCTATGTTGATATTTCAAATGCGATTGTTAATTAATTATCATAATAATCATGATGATAATTATAATTGTTATGATTATGCACTTATATTTATTATTATTATTATTATTATTGTTATTTTTATTATAATTATTATTATTATTATTATTATTGTTTTTTGTTTTTGTTTTTTTAATGCTTACAATAAAGGAAGAACATTGAAGACCAAAGCACAACTAAGGAAGTATGGTGTACATATTGTTGATGTTCTTGTTTCGTTTAAAGTGTCTTTGAAACCGTCGGCGCTTTGATTCACAAATGAACGTTTATTGAGTGGCTGACTATATGTTTCTATGGCAACCTTTATAACGTGTTTATGAGTTGGCAAAATAGTATTGAATGAATAGAAGCAAATTAGACTGCATGATGTTAAACGCCGCCTCATCCTTGTTTTGCTTTAAATCTAATCGCGAGATAAAAAGATCGTAAATACTAGTTGTGCGTACCATACAAAAGAGTGTGTTATATCTGGCCAAAAGTGTTGAGTAATCGGGAATCGAAGTGCCATTGTCATTGAGATGATCGGTTAACGAAGCGCCCATAAAAATTGTGCATCAGACTCTTTAAACATTTAAATTTCCTCAAATGCGTTAGTAAACTTAAATGTCAAATGTTGTAACATTAATAGACATATTGATCTTTTATTTCGAATAGTAAGCACGTTCTCGATTTATTTCCAAGTATTTTTTATTTTGTTGAAATATGTACTGATCATCCAATTCATGCTGATTATCTATGGAATTGTATCGTTTTTTTATGTAATCCACCGTTTTTACGCGAATTTCTTTCTTCGATATACGAAGTTCTTTACCATTAATCGACCAAACAATGTTCCGAGTCTGAAAACCAAATGAGCAGTACATACATGCAAAAAAAGCTGAAGAATTCATCTCTCGCGCTAGGCTTTTGTTGTCCTCTGTTATCGAAGTGCCATCCGTTATCAAAGTAGCCGCATACCCGGCGTGTATGGTGTGAAATCATCAGAGGGCCAAACAGGCGCAAATTACACGCGTTTTTTTTCCTAGACCAAATGTTGTATAATTAAGTGTACCTAGTATCGTTTATCATGAATGAAACACATATCTAACTCACACGTATTTCGACACACGAACAAGGCTAGGCGTGATTACTTGGTCATATACATTTTATTTCGCACAAAGAGAATCCTTTTTACAATAGCCGTGATATAATAATTGTCGATCTTTTATAAATATTGTGTAAAAATAATAGTATAAGTGTAATGGTCGGACATGAAATCAGAAGGGAATATCATTAATTACTCAAATTGCATAACACATCAAGAATTGTGCATAACATTGACTAATAATAAAACTAAAAATAATGCTGCTGCTTATTCTGCTGCTGTTGCTGCTGCTAATGATGATGATGATGACGACGATGACGATGATGATGATGATGATAATGATGATTCAAATACATTCAATAGATAAACGTTTTCAAAGAAACTTTCAATCAAATGTTTTCAATCGTTATATTTTTTACTAAATTTAAGTTTCTTTTTCAAGTGTTTTTATTATTAGGTTAAATTTTCCAATTGGCACCAAACATATACCCAAGGCAGCTCTTCCTAGTACTTTCGCAGTCTTGAAACATTCTAAATAACCAACTGGACTATGTATTACACGTGTATTGTTTGAAAAAGGCTTTGGCCACGTCATTCAAAGAAGATTTGTCAACTTTGCCTTGCAAAAACTCAAGCCTCTATAAACACTTCTTTGAAGGCAATTCACTACGGAGACTTTAAAACTTTATTCAATGTGGAACGATACTTGTCCGTTGAATAAGCGTTTTCATACGCAAGTGCCTCGCAAACTTTCGCTTTTCCGGGTAAAACTGATGGTAGTAAAAAAGTACGACATCTTAATATTAGCCATGAATATAGGTATTGTATGAATTGTTTCTCTCGCAGCAAGCGTATGCAGTGGAAGACGAATACCATGTGTTCGTTCTATGTTAGCTCTTTTACAACGTGTGTCTGTATTCGATTATAATGACACTGTTGTATAATGAGCCGACGACCTTCGATTTCTGAAATACAAGCATGTATTGTGTTGTATTTTTCTCTGTATAGATTCATCTCATATTACACTCATGTCGCCGTTACATTAGAATAAGGTTTCAGTTAAAATGTTTCAAGCGTCAGAAGGTCATGCACAACACTTTGGAAACGAAGTGTCGAACGTGGGAAATGACTGATGTAATCTAGCCACACATTAAGTAACGATTGCTAAGCGTAGTTTTACGTGCACAATGTCATAGATCGTTGGAGGACAAGGTGTGTACTATATAAAAAGGATTGTTAATGGTTTGTTTCACATCTATTAGAAGACAATTCTAGCAAAAAGTATTCTTTCCTGACGCGTCATTAGACCGAGTTTGCGCAGTCCCGGATTGCCCATTAGGCAGAGAAGGCAACAGCCTATGGGCCCCGCGAACTTTTAGGGGCCCTTTGAGACCGTGACGAAATAAACAAAATCATATTATTTCATTCTGGATAAATAGTTAAAAAACGTAGATATACAGACTGCAAGGATGGTTTTCTTAAATTCTTAATCTGATAATTATAAGGTCGTATTGACATTACGAATTTACGGTATTATAAAGACATTTTATACGAATACATGGACATTGTCTAATTTTATGTCTTGTCAGCATTGGCACTGGTAGGCTAATTTAAACGAGTGAAATCGACTGGGCACTGGCGTTCTAGTAGGCACTAGGCCGACTATGGGCCTTGGGCGTGGGCCCCAAAAGTTTCACTGCCAATGGGCCTTCACGGTTCTAATCCGGCACTGCGTGTGCGGAGCATGCCTATCGTGAAGTTTTCCGTTTAGAGCAAATTATACCACGCCGGAACATATAGCTATGTACATGTAACGAACATTCCGGCCGACCAGTTTGACGACCAATGGAGACTTGAACCACACATTTGGAAATACGCGTACATCAAATTATTGAAAATGACAATTCATTGACAATTACATCGTGGACAAGATTGTTTCTATAACTGGTGTTAATCGGCATGGAAAGCTGGAAAAACGTTACCAAGCGATCGATGCTTCAGTTGCAAGGTAGTTAGTGGAAAACCAAGGCAACTTACATGAAAAAAGCACGTATGCTTTTATATTTTCGAATGTAAATACTTACATATTTTCCGCTTAATTTCTTTTTTTCACGGCTGCGTAGGTCTATCCTTTGCTTTCAACGCTTTCTCGCGAAAAAAAAATTACCCAATGAATCCTACAGGTGTGAAATGACAAAAAAAAACATATTATTTTACTTAAGTAACAAACGAGAATGAACATTTTATATACAATGATCAAATAATGGCACCGGTATTAGCAATAGCTGTTTGTAAAACAGTTATTGCCCCTCAAATATTGAAGCAAACTTAAACATATCAATGAATAAACGAAATGACATTTACTGAGGGGAAACTGTTGCAGAGGCCATTTTATGTAAATCAAGGGCAAACAACTAGTACGAGTACATGTATCCAAAACTATACAATGAAGTTTTATCAGTGGTTCCATTTTCAACACCATTTTGAACATTGTGTGCCAATATTCTTCACATGTATGTAACCTGGAGAAATCATCGTCGTTTGAATACATATGCAGTGACATTTTGAACTGGCACTCAAATACTTGTTTAAAATGATAATATCATTATCAGAGAAAATGTGAAAAGGGGGTTTAATGCATGAGCGTAAAATTTCGTCCCTGATTAGCCTGTGCGGACTACACAGGCTAATCTGAGACGACACTTTCAGCCTATTAAAACTGCAGTTTCGTCAAGAAGAGTCTTTCTTCAAACGAAAAATACAATAAAAGCGGAAAGTGTCGTCTCTGATTAGCCTGTGCGGACTGCAGAGGCTTAGCTGGGATGACACTTTACGCACATGCACTAAATTCATTATTAATGTACATGTTTGCTCTGTATGTTCCAGGTGGCCCACTGTTTCAAGGCGAGATTGAGGACTACAATGGCCGTTGTCACGTGATGTGCCCGTGGCATTCCTACATGTTCGACCTTGAGACTGGAAAGAACGAGATGGGTCTACATGTAAGAAGCCCGTAGTAGATAATCACGTGATTAAAAGGGCCTTGAATAATTTCTTTAATTATTTTACTAACAAAATTGTTGCATTAGAAAGAATCTATAATGCATATACATGCAATTTGTTAAAGCTTTAGAAAGTATTAAAAACGCTATTGTAGAAATACTCGGATTGTTCCTAATAATCGAGAAAAAAACATTACCAAACGCTTTATTAGTTTATTTATTTCGATTGACGATTTGTCTTTGACATGAGTGTTAGTCCGAGTGTCTGAATTAAATGTCTACATTTGTAATTTAAACCTATATAATAATCAATTTTTTTAATTGCCATTTTGTAACTCTGTAAGCAAGTTTTTATACGCTGCCAACCGAAACGAATTTTTTTTTTATTAATGAACCTCATTGATTTTTTTTCTAAAATCACTTAGTTTTAACAGAGACGTAGATAACATGTTATCTACGTCTCTGGTTTTAAGTGCACAAATAATGCCCATGTCATTGCAAAAAAATAAATGAATCGACCAGTTGTCAATTCAGCGCGAAGAAGCATTCATAATAACAGAGTAAGAGCAGGGAATATCCAGCTGGAATTTCAGTTTAAAGTATGTCGATCCTTGCACTTGGTCCTCAGAAATCACAATACACGCATTTTATTTGAATATAAACAAGTACATTTAAAATGCCCAAATATAATGATGGACGCATTATATGTACATACACATTATTTTTTAAACCTAATTTATCTATTCCAGCAAAAGGTTTTCAACCTGAAGTATGAGAACGGCCATATCTATGTACGCTACCACACGCCCCTGAGTAAGGAGCCCAACAGAAAAGAATCAAACGCCGTGATAAATTTCCCGCCAAAGAAAGGGAAAGTGACGGGCGATGAAGAAAGGGCGAAAACCAATCGGAAAACTTCGATTTTGGAATCCCCACTGAGACTGTGATTATGCTAGATCATCCAAAGGGGTCTATCAAGAATATTTGAGGCGCGATCTGAGAAAAAGGGGTTTAATGTGTATGCGTAAAGTGTCATCTCAGATAAGCCTGTGAAGTCCTCACAAGCTGATCGGGGACGGCTATTTCCGTTTTTATTGTATTTTTCGTTTAAAGGAAGACTCTTCTTGACGAGTTAAGGCGGAAAGTATCATCCCTGATTAGCCTGTGCAGTATGCTAATCTGGGACGACACTTTACCCACACGCATTAAACCCCTTTTTTCACAGTGCGAGGCTCATCGATATTGTTACATACTTCTGTGATGTTGTTTGATAAACTGGTGTATTGTGTTGTTATCGTTATTACTGTAAACTAAAATCCAATACATAGACAGAAAAAGCAACAGCAGTTTTATATGTTTATGAAAAATAGAAAGACATTGATTCAGGAAAGGGCATTATTCCCATGAAAACAAACATATGCATAACAAATACATAATGCTTTATAACAACCGACTGGTTACAATGAAGATATCTATAAAAACTTAATGACATTCTTTCAGATTATGGATATTTTTAATGTCTAAGTCAATGCTTTTCAAAAACAGAAATGAAAAGCTTTACATGATATCAATCTCCATGTAGAGTTGTCGTTCCATGCTCTCCCATACAAGCTCTACCTTAACAAGAAAATCCTTCCAGATCTTGCAGGATTTTATTTTTTTGTTTAAGTTTTTTTATTATGAAAAGTAGTATCATCTTCTTTCATATTTTGAAATATATGTATAAATTTAGGTTCAGAATCAAAAATAAATTACCTAAAGTAAAAAAAGTAGAAATAACAATGGGAAATTTATTGTACCATGTGGCTGGGCGTTGGTTATAACGGCAGGGATTTGATCGAGCTATGCTGGTTCCAGTCAAATCTCTGCGCGGATGTTGACATGTTATATGCATTAACACCAATCCAAACATACACACACATTTAGTAAACAGGATAACAAGAGGATCCACTGCCTTGACATTTACAATGTAATTAAGTATTTTTGACACATTCTTCTGAACGATCAAACATCTTTTAACCAACACTGTATCAATACTCAGCCATTGGCTTCCATTTCTATGCGTTGACTGAAAGGAAAGAAGTGTACAAGCTCGGGAACCAGTACAGTCTTTCTTAGTTCTGGGTCTATGTGTTCAATGACAAGGAAGCAATATAAAAGCTCGGGAACCAGTACTTTCTTTCTTGGTTCTATGTCTATGTGCTGACTGACAAGGAAGAAGTATTCAGGCTCCGGAACCAGTACTGTATTTCTTGGTTCTCTGTCTATGTGCTGACTGATAAGGAAGAAGTGTTCAAGCTCGGGAACCAGTACTGTCTTTCTTGGTTCTTGGTCTATGTGTTGACTGACAAGGAAGCAGTGTACAAGCTCGGGAACCAGTACTGTCTCTCTGAGTCCTGGTCATCCACCCAGGCAAGCCCTTCCTTCACCAGATAGTTCTGGAACAAGAACACATCTGTTATGTCTGCTTAGTTTAGGGCTTGTTAGGTTATATAATGCAATAAATTATTGAAAGGTAAAGCACTTTTTCATTGCTCCAGCTACATAATATATACACACATATATAATGCTGCTTTTCAGCCTCAACATTCAACATTAACATTTACTGTTAAGCCTCTGGAGCTTTCAGAGACTGCCAGTTGGTCATTTACATAAAAATGCTGAAAGTGGCATTCAACAACACCAAAGATATTGAAAGGGTTAACCCTTTGAGTGCTGGAACCGGATTTTGAAGGTTTTTGCAAACAGTTTGGATCCAGATGAGACGCCACAGAACGTGGCGTCTCATCAGGATCCAAACTGTTTGCTATTCTGATAGTATTCTTTGAAAAGAAATTGAAGAAAATGCTCATTTTAGAAATTCAGCAGAAAACATTTTAGCAGACGACAAATATCCCAGCATGCAAAGGGCTAGAATGTAAACATGAGCTGGCTGAGGTCAACTTCACATTTATTCATTTTTCCATCTTTATAATATACATGGTTATACACGAACCTTATATCATGATCTTTACATCAGATAGTTCTGGAAATGAGACTATAAATATTCATTATTCCATATTATAATATGGTTGTTGCATAACAATCAGAATGGTGTGGTCCACACATGCACATGTCTTCATTGGCATAACATCATGGCCCTAAGACACATGTGAAGTTTCAACTGCATATCTGGAGTACTTGGACAGATAGATGTAGTTTTACCCAAACTGTTACCTGAGTACTGTAGTACACAGAGTTACAGTGTCGCTTCTTAAATTTTGTTAATGTTTTGCGAATTCCAAAAATAGGGCATAATTCTGCAAAAATGCTGGTCAGAGCAATTGCCCTAAGTCAATGACTAGGAATTCAATAATTATTGAATAAAAACATAATAATTTATTCATTATATTTACACGAAAAGATACCAGTGTCGACAGGCACTTGTTTTTATGTGACAAACATGTATATTCTTACCCATTCTAGTGCATATAAACTTTGTGATTCAAGTGGAGGAATTCAATTAAAATGAAAAAAGACATGCTTGAATTAGACAAAAAATATGAAGACATCATGTACAGGTTCTAGGCCTGGTGCAATATCTTATACAAAATACATTAGGTAAAACATATCAGACTGCAGGATATATACCCAACAAGTTGTCATGAATCAATTGGGAATTGTTATATTTTCTCTGATAGAACTAGGCTGCGCCATGAAATCTTTTTTTCATGCTTTTTATCAATATTTTGGTATGACCACAGTATTATTGTTTTAATCAAATGCTCATATTCAATCTGGAACTCATATATGAAAAAAGTGGCAGTTTCTTATTTGCTCATTATAATTCAACTTTTGTTGGGTGAACATTCTGGTCCAAAGGTTTAGCCCATCCCAACCTTACTGAATGAATTATAAACCTAGCCATATGCCATTATGTCGGATACTGGGATATTGGTTAGCAGATATCTTCATTACCTAGATCAGTTACTTACCAATGCACGACTAGCTCTCTCTCCCTCCCACTTCAAATCTTTTATCAGCATGGACTTTGTCACATAACATGTTTTCTGTGAAAACAGATGTAACATACAATTAAAATACAATTAACAAGACAAGTTATATAATTCAAGAGTTCAATGTTTCAACCATCTACACTACATCGCTTATAATATTTATAGTGTATCACTCCTTGATTCATGTAATACTTTTTATTTAACATATATTTTTTTGTGGCAATATCAAGACAAAAACAAAATTGTATACCAGTATGCAACTTCATACTTTAGATCACAACAAATTTATCAAATAATCGTCAGAACTGCCACAATTACAATAATTAAAACTGTCTTGAAAATCTTTTTTTTTGGACAGACCCATGGTTGTTTTTCCCCGCATCAATTTTTAAAAAACAGAGTTGAAGTTTCATCCATTCATTTTGGTTCATTCAACATATTTCACAACAGTATTTTTCGTCAAACAGTTAAACAGCAGACTTTAATGTTCATAATTAGAACAAAATCTGCGTGAATCACGATGTTTATGCTGTATAACAGGTGTATGGTACATTCTAAGCTCCTAGGGCATGGAATTTTATACATGTATTTAAAGTTGATGTACCTCCTAAGCAATCATCTGGCTGCATGAATATTTGTATGTCGTATAACAGAGCTACACGTGTCATCCATTTTGTATGTTATGGCTTAACTATGGAAGTAAGGGAGACCTTCCCACCATTTGAGAATGGACTGATCGGACATGTTGCAAAACAGTGGACTGGTCCATGTATAGGACCCCATTCTAGGAGTGTACCCTTATAAGTGACCTACCTACACACTAAGAATGAGCTCACCTGGGCATGTTGTATAACAGTAGTATGGTCCAAGCTAAGCTCCCCTGGCACGGACTGTACCATGTAAGTATTGCCTACAGTAAGCACCGTGAAACCGTTTCCAAGAGCTTTTAACTTCTTGATTGCTCGCAAGAGGTCATCGCTGAAAAGGAACAAAATGGCAAATTGAATATCAAAATTATAACACCTACTGTTAACATAGAAATGAACATCAATTAAATTGTTATTATATTTTGTCATCAACACTACAATGAAATTTGATCGCATGGAAAAACAGTGAAATCTATAACGTAATATGATATGATTTGTCACCACCATCTACTACAATACATTAGCCTTTGAGATACACATAATATAATAAAATTGAGCATTTGTATGTGTAGCTACTGTTCATTGTATTTCTCTTCAAGGCATATAGGTTATGTTAAGGGCCTTCTTAAATCCATTTGTTAAACTAAAGACCACTACCAGTAGTCAATTTACAATCAGAACATCTTGATACTCACTATATTTCATTTCATAATAAAAACCAATCTTGGTACAATATCGCCTGCAAATTTAAAACTTAAACAAGAGTTCCCCGGTCGGAGACATATGCCCCTAAACACGGCCTTGATTTTCACACTTATTGTGAGTGACCTTGACCTTTGACCTAGTGACCCCAATTTCAATAGGGGTCATATACTGTCCAAGGCCAATGCACATGTGAAGTATCAAGCCCATCGGTCAATCCATTCACAAGTTATTGATCGAAAAGGAACTGGTCTACCGACAGACACACAAACCGACATCCAGCAAAACAATATACTCCCTTTTCTTCGAAGGGGGGCATAATAATATCAATACAATAATTAATTATCAAACATTAAACTTACTTATATTATCAAACATTAACTATCTTATATTATCAAACATTAACTGACTTATTTTATTAAACATTAACTTCCATATATTATCAAACATTTATTGACTTAAATTATCAAAAATTAACTTACTAATATTATCAAACATTAACTGACTTATATTATCAAACATTAATCTTACTTTTATTATCAAACATTAACTGACTTATATTATCAAACATTAATTGACTTACTTTATCAAACATTAACTTACTTATATTTTAAAACATTAACTGACCTATATTATCAAACATTTACTGACTTAAATGATCAAACATTAACTTACTCATATTATCAAACATTTACCGACTTAAATTATCAAACATTAACTGACTAAAATTATAAAACATTAACTTACTTAATTTATCAAACCTTATCTTACTTTAATTATCAGACATTCACTTACTAGCTTATTTCCTGACTTTTCTTGCTTCTTGACTTTATCAGCCGTTCCCGGAGTTCTTCAATACTTATCAACCCTTTCAATAGAAAAACAATATTGAAGTTGTAGACTACCCTCAACTTCAACACACAAGTTCAGTAACACAAAGTCATCACTCAATGCAAAACGATGCCATTTCAGCAGATTCAACATGTGCATTATTTAAGTTAAGTTTGACAAGAAAAATTATTTTATTATTCACAAATTGTTTTAACAAATGGCACAAGTTTGAAAGTTGGAAACATTTACATAAAACATCAAAGTTCATTACTCTTATGACAATCAGTAACATTTTATGTCCGTCCATGATTCTTTAAATATCAGGGGCGGGGGCATAACATTTTTTTGGATAATTAAATTGGTGACACAATGCCCACAACAGTAAGATGTAACCATACCAGAGCATACCTCCATTTCTATGACTCGTTGCTAGACACACTTCAATGATACCAGAACATACCTCCATTTCTATGACTTGTTGCTAGACACACTTCAATGATACCAGAACATACCTCCATTTCTATGACTCGTTGCTAGACACACTTCAATGATACCAGAACATACCTCCATTTCTATGACTCGTTGCTAGACACACTTCAATGATACCAGAACATACCTCCATTTCTATGACTCGTTTCTAGACACACTTCAATGATACCAGAACTTATCTCCATTTCTATGACTCGTTGCTAGACACACTTCAATGATATCAGAACATACCTCCATTTCTATGACTCATTGCTAGGCACACTTCAATGCTTTCAGAACTTACCTCCATTTCTATGACTTGTTGCTAGACACACTTCAATGATATAAGAACATACCTCCATTTCTATGACTCGTTGCTAGGCACACTTCAATGATACCAGAACATACCTCCATTTCTATGACTTGTTGCTAGACACACTTCAATGATACCAGAACATACCTCCATTTCTATGACTCGTTGCTAGACACACTTCAATGATACCAGAACATACCTCCATTTCTATGACTTGTTGCTAGACACACTTCAATGATACCAGAACATACCTCCATTTCTATGACTCGTTGCTAGACACACTTCAATGATACCAGAACATACCTCCATTTCTATGACTTGTTGCTAGACACACTTCAATGATACCAGAACATACCTCCATTTCTATGACTCGTTGCTAGACACACTTCAATGATACCAGAACATACCTCCATTTCTATGACTTGTTGCTAGACACACTTCAATGATACCAGAACATACCTCCATTTCTATGACTCGTTGCTAGACACACTTCAATGATATCAGAACTTATCTCCATTTCTATGACTTGTTGCTAGACACACTTCAATGATACCTGAACATACCTCCATTTCTATGACTCGTTGCTAGACACACTTCAATGATCTGCACGCCCAGTTCAAAGTAGAAGTCACCCACACCCAGCATCTCAGCCCAGAAGCCTTTGCTTGCTAAAACATAGAAATGACAAGAGCTGTGTTACTGCACTTTGAAGCTGAACAGCAGCTAATTTAGAGAACATTGTTAAGCCCAAGGCCTCCATTTCTATGACTCGTTGCTAGACACACTTCAATGATCTGCACGCCCAGTTCAAAGTAGAAGTCACCCACACCCAGCATCTCAGCCCAGAAGCCTTTGCTTGCTAAAACATAGAAATGACAAGAGCTGTGTTACTGCACTTTGAAGCTGAACAGCAGCTAATTTAGAGAACATTGTTAAGCCCAAGGCCTCCATTTCTATGACTCGTTGCTAGACACACTTCAATGATCTGCACGCCCAGTTCAAAGTAGAAGTCACCCACACCCAGCATCTCAGCCCAGAAGCCTTTGCTTGCTAAAACATAGAAATGACAAGAGCTGTGTTACTGCACTTTGAAGCTGAACAGCAGCTAATTTAGAGAACATTGTTAAGCCCAAGGCCTCCATTTCTATGACTCGTTGCTAGACACACTTCAATGATCTGCACGCCCAGTTCAAAGTAGAAGTCACCCACACCCAGCATCTCAGCCCAGAAGCCTTTGCTTGCTAAAACATAGAAATGACAAGAGCTGTGTTACTGCACTTTGAAGCTGAACAGCAGCTAATTTAGAGAACATTGTTAAGCCCAAGGCCTGTAACTTCGTCAAAAATCAATGGAATAGAATTAAACTCAAACTTGATCTGTAAGTCATGTAGTTAGACTCACACACCAAAAATAATATCAGTTACTGAAAGCTTTTCGGAAAAATACTGGAAAAGTTGTATTTTAAAGAAAATTCTTAAGTCCAAGGCCTGAAACTTCTTGAAAATTCAATGGAACGGAACAAAACCCAAACTTTATCTGTAAGTCATGAAGGTAGACTCACACACTAAAAATCAGGTCAATAACTGCAAGCGTTTAGGAAAAATGTCAAGAAACGGTTTTTCTTGAGACAATCTCCAAGTCAAGGACCCAAAACTTCGCCTAAAATCAATGGACTGGAACGAAACTCACACTTCATCTTACAGTCATGTAGGTAGACTCACACACCAAAAATCAGGTAAATATCTGCAAGCATTTAGATAAAAAACTCCTACGGAATGCTGGACAGACGGACAGACAGATGGAAGTGCGACTGCTATATGCCTCCCTACCAGGGGTATAAAAAGCTTTTATGTGTACAAATTTAAGAATTGTTACATGAAGACCTGTGTTGGGGTTTGATTGTTTCCCTTAACCCCTACCTATTTTTTAGAATTTCTAAAACCATGTTTAAAATAATTAGGGTAATGGCATCCCAGTTTTGTGAATAAAAGTGTTTGTACTGGCTTTCATCTTTGAATCGTTCTTTATCAATGTTATACTCTCACATATCAAACAAATCCAATTTTGAATTTGAAAAACAGACAACCAATGATAAAAACATAACCTGTCATTTAAGGGACTTGTTCACAGTTTGTCAAAATGACAATTTTCCAACTTTTTGTCACAGATTCAAAAAATAATTGAACAATGTACCGGTATGTTAGGGAGCAAAATTACACTTATGACATAGACTTCTGAATATGCAATTTTGTGTATGAATAATCATTGTTAGAAATTGTTGAAATTATAAAGCTTTACAAACAGGAAACAATTGAATAATTTGGAGAGTTCTGTTGTTTTCATTGTATTTTGTGACATTACCTGGATTTTATAAAGTATAAAATATGTTTGTCTCAGTAGGAGCACAGATGGCCTAATGGTTTAGGCCCTAGCCTTTTAATATAAAGATCAGTGGTTCGAGCCCCAGTGTGTTTAACTTTTTTTTTCTTTCTTTAATTTCACACTTGTTTTATACTGGAGCTTTTCAGTTCCGATGCTTGCATTTATCAATTTAAAGCACTTATTCACAAAGTTCAAAACATGCCAAAATCTCTGAACAAATCTCTTTACGGTCAGATATCTGATGTTAATAAGTGAGCCAGTTTTACAAAGAGCAAAATTCAATGGTGTACAGCACACATACAAGCCAATGGGTCGACCCCTACAGCTGCACACATTTCCTGGAACTGAGCCCTGAAGGCTGGGTTCTTCTTGATGTCATCTTTGTGCTTGGTGGTGAATTCCTCCAGGTACGTCTTAAATGTCTCCATCTGCTTGGTCATCTGGTATGATATGGAATAAATAAGCAACGTCATCTTTGTTTGCATGAAAGACTCTGCAAAACCTGTCAGACAGTCAAACAAAACTGGCAATTAATAGCAAGTGATTTTTTCCCCCAAAATTACAGCCTCTAACAGGCTGTTTCCGAATGGCAAAAAGTAACATTTTCCTAAAAAATCTGACCAAAATTTCCCCAAAAAGCTGCCAAACTTTTCCAATAAACTAAAAATTTGGTTTATTGAGTTTATTATACAGTGAAATAATTTTGTAGCATTTTATCATATAAATTTCAAAATGCAGTTTAACCTGCACTTATAAACAATGGAATACTATTATTTATAATCATATTAATAATGTTTATCACGNGACATGAGCAAAGCAATATACCCCCTCTTCTTCGAAGGGGGGCATACAAATCGGACAGCTCTGTCTGACAGAAGCAAAAAAACGGACAGCTCTGTCTGACAGGGTAACAAGTGTGCATGTCTGACAGATTGACAAGTTTCTAACCAGATTCCAACATCTTAGGGCAATGTGTCTGACAGGCAATACAGAGGTTTTGCACAGTATGGAATTAACAGTTGTAAAAATGAAATAATGCTAAATTTACAATGTCAATCAAAATTGCAATGTTTTGGACAGTCATGGAATTGTAAGTTAGACAAATAAGATTTTGTTTCAGTTAAAAGTGCTTCCCTCGAGTGAAATTATTTGGATATATGGTCATAAATCTGAAGCAGTTCATAGTTGTATTGCTTGGTTTTGAGGTGAATGTGTTCTATTTGTATGGGTATTAAATTGCATTTTTATTAAGTAAATTGAAGTTGCTATTTATTTTATTTTAAGGAATTCAATAAGTATAGTAGGGTGAGGTATAAGAAGCAAACTCTACAAGAGCTAGTTTTTACAGCGAAGCAGTAGAGCATCTGACCTGGAACTGGAACCTGATCATGGGTTCAATCCATTATTATGGCAGGGGATTTAAGGGTGTTAAATAAGTGTTTTACTTTACCTGAGCAAACTGATCATCAGCAATTTCTGTTCCTTTATCTTTAAACCGTGCCTGAAAAGTACATCAAAATAAATAATGTTTATATTTAAAAAAAGAAACAAAACTATGTGTAAATTGAACATAAAATAAAATAAATCAGGTCTATGTTATGTCAGTTGGTAAAAAGCTATTCTTATGAAGGCCACTATCCAAAAGTTTTGGGTCAGTTTGCCAGTACAACGTGTTTACCCTAGGTCCACTGGCCCTAAACTATTCATACATGGCATACGTTAGATTTCAGTGGGACAGTCCCACTTTTCGGCTGTTTGTCCTGCTGTTCAGATTTGAGACAATTTGTTCCCATATTCTTGAAAAACACTATGTTGGTTCTATAAGTTTACTTTAAAACTTGCTATTCAAGCTCTGTGTGGCTAAAACATACGATCGCTAGTCCCTTTATTGCTCCTTATAGCCCCCTTTTATCAGGAATTTAGCCTGAATCTGCAGTGTTGTTGTAAACACCTCAGCAGCGATTTATCAGCAGATAGGTGATTTTTATCATGCATTCTCTTGATGGTGTTTTTATGATAGAAGTTTCTAATTGCTATCCCAAGAAGTATTGCAATTGAGGAAAATCTAACTGGGTTTGTATTTTAAGGCCTTATCAAATGCAAAAGTACTACATTGTACTATCCTGTGTATCATACCACAATGAGGTTTAAATATGAATGTATAGTCTGTGGAAACAGCGATGTGTATATCAAACATATTGAATGCAGATGAATACAGGTTGATCTTCACATTTGTGAACATTTAGAAGCTGCTATTATTTGTTATGTATACCATGTACTTTTGTTTGTCGGGAAAAAGCTATTAGCTTATGTTCATTGTTTATAATGTCCAACGTTAAATAAATCTTCTTGTTTCTTGTATCTTGTACATTAACTTACTTTCGATTTTGTCTGATTTTCATTAAAAAGTTTGCACATATTGCATCAATCAAAATGATAATTCATTTTACGATCGGTCAAATAAGAACGGCACAAAATTGTCTTTGGCAAAATTTCTTCTATTTAGAAGGAGTGCTTTATCTAAAGAAGAAATTTATAAGACTTTATTAATTATTATACGGCATTTTTTTTGCTCAATTGGGAAAAGTACTAGTACTAGCTGTGCCAATTGGAAAAAAAAAAGTTCAAAACCCCCTGAAATTGGGAAAATATGTGTCATGAAATCTTCAAATGGGGAATTATGGGTCTTTTTAATAGCTTGGTACTTATAATTTGCAAAAACCAATCTTAATATTCTTATACTTGAAAGTAACATGCCTTTTTTTCTAAAATTTTATGTTTCAGTGCTCATTTTATTTGTTATCTTGCATATAATGTGCTTTTGGAACAAAGTTGATGCAATTTTCCTTCCTTTTGAGAATTTTTGGAAGGCAATTTTGTACTCTCTTTCCTCGACAGGGAAAGTGCCTTTTATGGGTAGTTTATAAAGAAGGAGAAAAATAAATGCTCTACATGAATATTATACAGAAATAAAGCCATTTTTTTATAATAAAACTTAGGGCGAACGGATCCAGGCTGAACTTGTTATCAGGCAGGCAAAGGGACCCAGATTCACCTGCACATAATACTCGAGAGAGTGTGTTGCAGTATACATAGATAGATACAGTACAGCCCACGCAGAACAAACATATTTCGCGATCCGCGGCGGCAAGGCGCAACGAGTTGATGCCGAGTCGGCCGTTAAAGCCGCGTCAGTTCGCGGCGGCACGCGGCATTTTGCCGCGAGGCTTCGCCTCTGTCCGCCACAACATGCCGAGGCAAGCGGCGGTCCGCGATGACGCCGAGTCGATGCGCATCATAAAATAAAAATCTTTG
>VMBQ01002450.1:60451-131184 GCA_007657795.1 Dreissena rostriformis | reverse complement strand
AAAAAAAAAAAAAAAAAAAAAAAAAAAAAAAAAAAAAAAAAAAAAAAAAAAAAAAAAAAAAAAAAAAAAAAAAAAAAAAAAAAAAAAAAAATAAGGGCAGGGGGGCCCTAGGAAGGGCAGGGCGGAGGTTCGGGATGGCAGGGCGGAGGTTCGGGAGGGCAGGGCGGGGCGCCCTTCAATTTAGGCCTAGCTGGAGCACTGTCAAAACATTTTATCAAACGTTGACCTTCCTATATCATTGAAAAATAAGTGCTCACATGTACTAAGGCCTGCCATCTTTTTTTCCACCAAGGACATTGAAAATAAACGTATACATACATAACACTTAATGATTGCCGCATTTTTTAACCAATCAAGAGCCTCTTTTATTAATATAAACGATTCAATTGCACGAAGAACGCTCTTCAGACTCTTGCCAACAAAAAGTTTGTTCTATCTTAAATTTTAGTGTCCAGTGTGTGGCCTACATGGGATATGATAAAAGGGTGGGGCAAATCCACTTAAAGTAGTGTTGGGGCACTTGAATTTAAAGTAATTTAAGTATATAAAAAGAGAATTCTTATGACGTTTTGTTGCTCCGCCCCTTCACTTTGGGCTTAATGATTCCATATGATTTCTCTTAATAAACCAACACTATATTTCGTTATAAATATTATGAATATATGTTTAAGTATCGCATATTGTCTACTTACTTATATGAACATAATAAAACAACAGTAACGATATCCGTTTAAAGATCGTTTAATGGGCTCTTGTAATGTTTTAAGTGATGCATTAGTATTTAAAAGTTCATCAACATGTGATAGCAAATATACGCTTTCATGAAGCTTTCCATTAAGTGCATACCCACCACTTCGTTATAGTTTAAGTAAAACCAGCTTATTCAATATTTTGATCGAAAGGATAGCTTTATTCATTAAATAAGGCGTGATTTTTCGACACCAATATAAACTGATTCAAATCAATAAACACGGGCTTTACGATTGCATCAGGGTGTGCCGTAAGAAAATTCAAATTTTGTCATCATTAGGATCCGAGCGTGTCCAGCAATCAGGTATTTGCGATAGTATAACCTAAACCTGTTTATGTACATTACAGTTGCATTTGAATAAATGCATGTCAAAAGGTCCCAGCGGCCTTTAACAGATCGGTTGACTGAACTATTTGCGGCGTGCCGTTGTTTAGATCGAAGCTTATCCCGCAAACAGGCCAATGCGATAGTATAACTAACCAACTATATTCATGTACGATACAATTGCATTTGAATAAATCCATCTCAAAAGGTCAAATTGACCTTAAACAGAAAAGTTAAATACGGTTGACTGATCTACCAACGGCGAATTAATTTCGTATGAAAATCGTTCTGCCACAATCACGTTTTAGTCGTTAATGTTTCATTTCACTGATAAAATAAATCAACCAAGCGAATGTGCTATCCACCCGATTTACGTCAAATACACTGACTATCAACCTTTGGCCAAACAGAAAGGCAAAGTGCTACTAGTTCATCTTCACTATTGACAATCGATTTTCAGCGAATATGCGGCACAAATGCGTTATTTTAAGCAGACGAAAAATTGTTGTGAAACTAATGAAGGCCGCTTCGTGGGGTCATTGGAGCCATGTTCTGGGAAAACTGGGCTTAATTCATCTGCGTAAAGCGTCGTCCCAGTCCGCACAAGCTAATCAGGTAGAAAACGTTGAGCTTAGACTTGATTTTCGTTTAGATGAGACTTCCTTTACACGAAAAATACCATGAACGCAGAAAGTGTCGTCTCTGATTAGCCTACGCGGACGGAACAGTTTTCCCAGAACGCGGCTTAGTTTTAGAATGATATTGTTTCACATATCATTTAAGATATGGATCCCGTTTTCAGTGTGCAAAATACGATCATAACAAAACGGACAATACGTGAAGATCTAAAAACAACATCACACATTATTGCATATCAAAAGCTATTTTCAGTCACAAAATTCTGAAGGAAAAAAAATAAACATAACAGAATTGATGTATTGGGAAATATTGATAAATTGTCTATATCGACTCCTACTTACGTTTAAGCATTTTCTGTTTTAAAAACTAGTTTGTCTGTTTTTATATACATTTACAGTGGTCTCTCAGCTTCATTAGAATATTCCGTTTCCTATAGACCGGTATGGGTATAGCATTACCAAAACAGATATATTGAAGCGTATGCATGCACATGTACAGTGCATAATCTTAAACAATCTAGTTAACATGAGCCTCGCTCTGGGAAAACGGGGCTTAATATACGCGCGAAAAGTGTCGTCCCAGATTAGCCCGTGCATTCCACACAGGCTTATCTGGGACGACACTCTCCGCCTTAACTATGTTCTTTTTGCTTAGCCTGTGCGTACTGTAAATAAATAAAACAAATGAAAATATAACGAACGAGATAACTGGATAATATGATAACATAAAAAAAGTCATTCACAGGTTTTCGTTTTCTTCCCAAAACATAGTTTTAGAGAATTACCCGGAGCATAACCAATATCAAGACTTTATGGCAAACAGTTGCATACTTAACACACTTATACGGAATCCGGATAGTGCCATCTTTAATCTCGCCCTTCTTTCATCAAGGGCGACACACGAAGCGATACACGATATTTTGCTCGACACACGCGGCGACACACGATATTTTGCGCGATACTCAAAGCGACACACGATATTTTGCGCGACACACGATATTTTGCACGATACACGAAGCGACGCGCGAGAATGTACCAACAAATATCGCCCTTGTGTAGGTAGCCCAAAAGGCGATATATCGTGGTAAATATCGCGTGTCGCTTCGTGTATCGCGCAAAATATCGTTTGTCGCTTCGTGTGTCGCCCTTGATGAAAGAAGGACGAGATTAAAGATGGCACTATCCGGATTCCGTACACTTACATATCGTCGCCGTGGGTTAATGTATTGGCCTCAGATCAGATATCGAAGCGAACGACGCAAACCTATAAATGTCTTGTGGAACTTAAATAAAATCCCCGTTTGCTAGCATGGTGTAACGCTATTGTACATGTTGTATGACGATGGCAGAATGATTGGGGCATTTCCCCGCAAAGAACGCAGGAGGTATCATAGTTAAAAATAGATTTAGTGTACATGTATGTCTTGTTATAACAATGTGTACATGTATACCTGAACATTGGGAAATGACAAGGTTTTACCCGTCAGTAAGATCACGTTAGTTAAAGGGACTTGTTCACAGATTTTGGCATGTTTTGAAGTTTGTCATTAAAGGGACTTCTTCACAGATTTTGGCATGTTTTGAAGTTTGTCATTCCATGCTTTCAATTGATAAATGTAAACATTGGAACTTAATAGCTCCATTATAAAAGAAGAATACAATTAAAGAAAGAAAAAAAAGGTAATCCACACCGGGGTTCGAATCACTGACCCGTGGAGTAAAAGTCTAGTGCTTAAACCAATCGGCCATCCGTGCTGATAGAGTGTGAGGTGAATGTTATACTTTATATAAGCAGTCCTCGTAATGTCACAAACTATAACGATAACACCAGAACTCTCCAAATTATTCAATCGTTTGGAGTTCGTAACGCTTTATTATTTTCAGGTTTTTAAATCGTCAAGATGCATTTTATAGATATATTAGAGAGTGGTAAATGCTCAGAATTACTGTTTCCTCGCAAATATTATAACTGCTACGATAATTTGCAAACATGATTTTTTTTTTTTTTTTTTNTTTTTTTTTTTTTTTTCAATTTACCAAAAAAACGTGAACGGGTTCCTTTAAAAAGGGGCAAACATGTATTATCAATTTCAATGTTTGTTCGCTTCAAAAACCATATTTGCATAATTATGGCCTCCGCACATGAAAATCCATGTACGTGAGAAAAACAACATTTAATATCCGAATTTATGTTTAAAAACTTGCATATACGCCCTATTTCTAGTTATTTTGAAATAGGAAAATACCACGTGCGATTGTTAATTCAGTTTCTAGCGCGTATGCTTTAGGAGATATGTGTCGAGTTCTGAGACAACTGTGCATAATGCATGTGCGTAAAGTGTCGTCCCAGATTAGCCTGATTTTTTTCGTTTAAATGATATCTCTTCTTAGCGAAAATCCAGTTTAGGCGTAAAGTGTCGTCCCTTATTTGCCTGTGCGGTCTGCACAGGCTAATCTGGGACGACACTTTACGCACATGCATTATGCCCAGTTTTCTCAGAACGCGACACATATAATAAAAGTGACCATAACGTATGTTAAAGCTTTCTATTGGGCCGCTATTTACAAAGCTTCCATGGAGAATATTAAAACCTGTTCTTAATCTTTGTAAGTTCAATGACAATCTCTCACCAAATGGTAAACATAAGTATTTGCAATTTCTGAAAATTTCTGAAAAATAAACATCGACCAACTAGTTAAAAGTGCTACATTTTTTTAATGCGAAATGAATTCGTATAACAGCCAAACTTGCGTCATCCGTAAAATATATAATAACACTTGAATACGCTTAACTGCATTGTAACCATTTACTACAAGTCGTAAAAACCTTTAAACCACCATTTAACACCTGTCATACCGTTTTGCTCCGCTAATTTATACGAACACACCATTCCAGCCGTATTTTATGACCTAAGTTAAGTCGCCACCACCCAAACTCCAGCCGGGTTCACATTACACCGAAATTAGATCCTCAGTCGGGTTCACATTAACTCTTTCATTGCTTGAACCGAATTGTGAAGGCCTTTGCAAACAGTTTGGATCCAGATGAGACGCCACAGAACGTGGCGTCTCATCAGGATCCAAACTGTTTGCTATTCTGATAGTATTCTTTGGAAAAAAAAATCGAAGAAAATGATAATTTTAGAAATTCAGCAGACGACATTTTAGCAGACGACAAATATCCCAGCATGCAAAGGGTTAAACCGAAATTGGATCCTTTGATCAGATTTAGCGCTGACTATTATACATGAAGATGATAATCGATATACTTAAATTGGTTTTGCCCGAAAAGAGTTGTAATATTGCACTGGTTCATAAACGTTATTGACAGAAAAATTGAGCTATATTAACATAAATAAAAAGTTGTTAATTTTTAAGATATATCATACAGAAGTCGCTATAAGTTTACAACAGTTTATGATAGTATGATCAAACGAAAGTATAAGGTGTGTGGTAATAATTAAAGGGACTTGTTCACAGTTTATCAAAATGAGAGTTTTTTTTATTTATTTTTTGTCACAGATTAAAGAAATAAATGAACAATGTACATCAGTATGCGAAATAACATTAATGCCGCAGACTTATACTGAATATAAACTTGCGTTTACGAAAAATCATCGTTAGAAATTGATAAAATTATAAAGCGTCTCAGACGCGAAACGATACAAAAAATCGATGTCTTGTGTTAGCGTGTTTTTTTTTTGGTAACAACACGTGGATAGTTATACAATGTATAAAATAAATGGCAACCCATGTGAAGACGGATAGTCAGGTCCGCACATAATGTACTCGTAACGACTCAACGACGACCCGAACATTAACTCGGAATTACACACACACACGTGAAGACGGATGGCTGAGTGGTTTCGGCGCTTGGCTTTTACTCCATGGGTCAGTGGTTCGAGCCCTGTTGTGGTTAACTTTTTTTATCTTCTTTATGACAAACTTCAAAATATGCCAAAATCTGTGAATAAGTCCCTTTAAACTAAACGAACACTATTGATGAGTTGTTTTGGTACCAAAGGGCATCAAATAAATGTGACTAGACAATTCACATCAAAGACGCAGGTGTCTCAAATGTGTTGGTGATATTCATATATCAGTTTAGTATATCTTCAAATACAATATCGGTTTAACCCTTTGCATGCTGGGAAATTTGTCGTCTGCTAAAATGTCGTCTGCTGAATTTCTAAAATAAGCATTTTCTTCGATTTTTTTTTTTCAAAAAATACTATCAGAATAGCAAACAGTTTGGATCCTGATGAGACGCCACGTTTGCAAAGGCCTTAAAAATCCGGTTCCAGCGCTCAAAGGCTTAAAGCGTGCTGCGTATTATAACTAGGACAAGATATGTATAATCTTTAACAAAAGACACGTTGAGGCGATGACGTGTTTCATCGTTGGGCCATATTTTCACCAACAATTTAGGGCTTAATAAAACGTCCCTCAAGACAGTATCGTAAACGATCTTGCCCAAATATGAAGTTACTAAATTTTCAGCAAATCACCGCCGATGTTATTTTATATCATAACAGCTCATACGTTTTAATACGGATTTTAATAGAATTATAGCGGCACATTCAATTTTGCGGAACACATTATGTTATATACATGTAGTCATGGCTCGTGTGGATGTCATGAAATAACTGTACAAATCATTGAAATTGCTATCGTCAAAAACATTGACAAAATTCAAAGTGTTGTATACTTTATTTAAATTAACAGCTTAATGAGTTGAAGGTGAACCTAACCTTTTAATTCTTGAATCTGAAAATGAAGCAAAAAAAAACAACAGATACAAACTAAACAGTACACATTTTGTAACGCAAAATGTGAATTGACAGTTTTCGGGAAAATCAAACACGACAAGGCAGCATAAACCAAAAGGCATCTTGCATGGTGTCACACACTATTTTGCGACCGCATCTAATCTATACTCGTACATTTACGTCTATGGTATTGATGTGTTGATGCAATTGATAGATGCGATTGGACTTTACATACAAAATACTTATTTAAAAAACAAAAATCATGATACATATAGAAAACTCTCACGAAAGAGCGGGCTCTCTACTTTATCCCATTAAAATGGTGAAATATTTAAAAAGACATCCTTAAACATGTTATCTGGGTCGCGCTTTTTTCTCCCAACACAGATCTATAAACGGAAGCATTTTATCTAACAACGTCATATTTTTACTGACGTCATCTAGCCCATGAAGTTCTGGATGTCGCCGATGTGCACGAGAGCGTGCGTCTTCAAGTGATTGCGCCTGTTGAACGCTTTGCCGCACACCTCGCACGTGTAAGGCTTACATCCGGTGTGAATGCGCATGTGCTGCTTCAGGTTAGACTTCAAGCGAAACACGTGACCGCAAATCTCGCACGTGTTCCCGTCGTCGGCACCTGAAATGAATGTGGTAGTGTGAGATTATTTATTGAGATGAGATATATATAAATACGTATGAGCCTCACTCTGAGAAAAGGGTGCTTATTGCAGGGATGACACTTTCCCATTGAATGATATTTGTCGTTTAAAGAAAGTCTCTTTTTAGCAAAAATCCAGTTAAGGTGAAAAGTGTCGTCCCTGATTAGCCTGTGCGGACTGCACAGGCTAATCTGGGACGACAATTTACGCACATGAATTAAACCCCCTTTTCACAGAGCGATGCTCATATATATTCGTTTCCGATCGTTAAATATAAACCTTCTGTTTATCTGACCTGTTGATTAAGCAACAACAATATTACTTTTAAAATCAAGCAATTATGATCTTAACCAAAGCAATTGCATGCTCGTTTCACTCCACACATTAACTGGCAAAACACTTTATTCGCGTTAGGCTATTTCACAATCGATGACACATATTCTGTATTGGTCGGAAAAGGACAGTTTCCCGTTTTATGAATATAATAAGATCAACGGCAAAAGTATAATTAATAATGTACACGGTCATATTAGCAGTAATCCAAACTTCCATATCTTTTGGGAAACATATCTAATCCTTCGGTACAAACAATGCTGAACAATTGAATGCACCAATGGTCGTTTCATTCAAAGGAGTTTTGAGTTTCGATTTGTTATGTGATTAAAAAAAGGTCAGCTTGGTGTGTACCCCTATTTGAGTAGTGTTTGAAACATCTGTCGAATGTCAGAGTAAGTCTATTTCTACTGTAATAGCCATACTTCTAGCCAAGAAGATGCTCAATGCTGTCACAGTGAGTAAGAGCATGTATTCTGAGGTTGGTCCGCCTGTTGAACGCTTTTCCGCACACATCGCACGTGTAAGGCTTATATCCGGTGTGAATGCGCATGTGCTGCTTCAGGTTTGACTTCTGGCGGAACACGTGACCACATACGTCACACGCGTTCATCTCCTCAGCATCTGAAATATACGTGGCAGTAAAATTGTTATGCATAAAACAAACTTATCCCTGTTCGTTTTTCGATTTAAGATAGACCTTCTCGTTTGTTGTATAAAATATTAATACCCCCACACCGGAAGTTCGAACGAAGAAAAGGTTTTACCGGTATACTGAATCACCATGGCCGTATGTCCGTCGGTTTGTCCATCTGTCCGTCTGTCGGTAGATACCAAGTTTTCCGATGGCGTTTTTCCTACTTTCCCTAACGTTTGAACTTACAACGTAGAGTGGCTAATCGTGGCGTTCTTGGCGGATAACATTACATTGGGAATCTGACATGTTTGGGCTTTGATATTTGTTTATTCAAGATTACATGTCCTAAATGATGGACATGGATATGCTGGTAGAAATGTTGATTTTCCTCCAATACTTTAAATCTAGTAAAAAGTTGCTTTTTAAATTCTAAACTGAATGAATATAGCATTCAAACATTATATATTATAGTGTTTTCTAAAACGTAAGATGCATTTGAATATCATCGATGTAAAAATATATTTAAGCTTAAAGCTTTCTTGTCAAACAAAAACAACAAAAAAGAAACTATACAAGTAGATGACACAAACGATTAAATGTTCTAGAGTCGTTCTTTTTTTTGGAATATCAGGAAACATATACAATAATATGGTTTTACGCCAAATTCAATGCTATCGTTATAGTGTCGTGGATGAAGAGAACACGATACAGAATTTGCATATTAACATACAAATAGATGCATTTATATGCATTTATTGAACACATATAAGTCAAACATTACATGTATGGCATTCACAAATTTCACATAAATACTTATACTGTCTACTTTGACCTGAGTGAGCAAGATGCAAGTTAGGGATTAAAGCATCATTTGCGAGGTAAACTGGAGAGGTTTTACATAGTAACACTAAAATATACATCACAATATTCCGGGTTGTCCCTGAAATAAAATACATTTTCATTCGTAGAATACCGACACATATCTCTTTATTTTTTCACATTCCATGTTATTCATAGTCAGTCATCTTTCTTACCGACAATAAAAGCATACATGCACATAAAATACACGGGTATGACTAAAGTGGTGTTACTTGTAAATTACGATTTTTGCTTTGAACATAGTTTAGTAAGACCACAAGTTTAAGTAAGCATTATAAACTGCAATATAACATAATTATAAGTGGAGAAAATGTAGTTATTGACATTCTGGTATGTAAACGTAACATTAATGGAGGTTCTAATGACTTTGAGGTGTGCATGAATGCATATTAAAGATACACCGCAATATAGTAAAAGCAAAATACAAATATTTTCAAATGACACCGATAGAATANATTTGCGGTAAAATAAAAATGGAATTTATTGTGTCACAAAAAAATAAAAACGAGCATTTTTTATCTACAAAAATCTATGTTACCAGACCATATCGCGCGTTAAAGTTTCGGCAATTGCTATAAGGAATACTGATGTTTAATTGTTTAACTTTATTTTTTGCGAAATACTGTACGAAATTTTCGTTGATTTTTAGTGGTAATGGGGCTTTAAAAGTGCAGTGCAAGCGCAATACCAGTGTATCATTTCCGTCCGCAAATGTGCATTGACCCTTTGAGCGCTGGAACCGGATTTTGAAGGCCTTTGCAAACAGTTTGGATCCAGATGAGACGCCACAGAACGTGGCGTCTCATCAGGATCCAAACTGTTTGCTATTCTGATAATATTCTTTGAAAAAAAATCAAAGAAAATGCTAATTTTAGAAATTCAGCACACGACATTTTAGCAGACGACAAATTATCCAGCATGCAAAGGGTTAAACCGTAACATGAACCCGTTTACAGTATATATAGGATGTAAATTAAAAAAAAACAATTAAGTGCAAGAAAACATGTATTCTTTGTCACTCAAGGTTGCCAAACCTTGCAAATAATCTATAAACACAAGTTACAAACATACGGCAAAATAAAACTGTACAAAACAAAAATCAGCGTGAAAATACTGCCCGTTACCAGACATATAATTTGCAACGAAAAAATCAGCAAATTATAAATACGAAAATAGGAACCAAAATCATAATCATAAAATAATAATTCTGAAGAATACAACATTATAATTTTAAAAATGACGGTCAAAAAACAAATATTTGGGACATTTTTCTTTAATACTAACGCTTTATGTTGTTATAATTATGCCTATTTAACGGTTTTAAAACTCACATAGGCTGAACATTGCTTTGAGAGCAGGCCGTAACCATATTTGTTTAGATGNACAAACAAATAAAAACGAGCATTTTGTATCTACACAAATCTATGTTACCAGACCATATCGCGCGTTAAAATTTCGGCAATTGCTATAAGGAATACCGATGTTTAATTGTTTAACTTTATTTTTTGCGAAATACTGTACGCAATTTTCGTTGATTTTTAGTAGTAATGGGGCTTTAAAAGTGCAGTGCAAGCGCAATACCAGTGTATCATTTCCGTCCGCAAATGTGCATTAAACCGTAACATGAACCCGTTTACAGTATATATAGGATGTAAATAAAATAACAGAACAGAATATTTTATTTTAGCTTAAGCATACAGCTCATCGCCATAAACATACATATGCAATAGCAGCATGCGTTACACTTATATACAAAACATACATCATTTTGAGGAAAGATCAATTCACAAATGAATGACATACAACATGTTTTAGTGAGAATGTCACATGGAAAGGGTTTATACAAAGTAATCATATAATGTATATAACCAATTAAGTGCAAGAAAACACGTGTTCTTTGTCACTCAAGGTTGCCAAACCTTGAAAATAATCTATAAACACAAGTTACACATATACGGCAAAATAAAACTGTACAAAACAAAAATCAGCGTAAAAATACTGGCCGTTACCAGACATATAATTTGCAACGAAAAATCAGCAAATTATAAATACAAAGATAGCAACCAAAATCATAATCATAAAATAATAATGCTGAAGAATACAACATTATAATTTTAAAAATGACGGTCAAAAAACAAATATTTGGGACATTTTTGTTTAATACTAACGCTTTTATGTTGTTATAATTATGCCTATTTAACGGTTTTAAAACTCACATAGGCTGAACAATGCTTTGAGAGCAGGCCGTAACCATATTTGTTTAGATGTATCACATCGTAAACAAATTCTTATCAAATAAGACAAATATATCCCAAAAATTGATAGGAAGAAAAATAAAAGGCCAACAGTTTTAATAAGTTCTACAATATATCCTTTTAAAGTTCCATTTTTAGAGAAATAACTTACAACCACAAACTGTGAAACTTAAAATGCATTTATACCTTATAGAAAATGATTTAAATTGCAGACATTCTTTACAAAAGAAACACACACACACACAAACTATATATCAACAATTCGCGATATTACCCGTCTATCGGACAGCTATTACACAAGATCGATAACAAAGCTCAGCAAAATATCTACAACCCCTGAAAAACTACTGGAACAACAAATCTAATAAGAGATGTGTTTGTCAGAAACACAATGCCCCCTATTGCGCCGCTTTGAAATAAAATGTCAATATATCATTTGGCAGGTTTAGAAATTATCTCCCTTTCAAAGCTTATTACTTTCATTGGATTGTATTTTTGTACGTTTGACCTTGAAGGAATCAACAAGGATGACCTTGACCTTTCACCACTCAAAATGTGCAGCTCCATGAGCTACACATGCATGCCAAATATCAAGTTGCTATCTTCAATATTGCAAACGTTAGGGCCAACGTTAACGTTTTCGGACGGACGGACAGACAGACAGACGGACTGACAGTTCAACTGCTATATGCCAACCTACCGGGGGCATAAAAATCTACTAAACCAAATAAACACGACTATTTGTCACGATATAATATTAACGAGCATGCTTACATATGTTTTAATGGAAACAAAAATACCTTTCGTAGCCAATAGTAACACAAGTGGGAAAACGATGGATTTGTTCATACATGTTTTATTTTCAATACATGGAAATAAACCGTTTACTACAAACTATCAATGAATCTTTAACACAAAACTGTATCAATAACGTTTCTATTACTTAACTTTCTACTGTGCTCCCTGGAGGTCACGCCTTTTACAGAATCAAAATTGAAGATTGTCTTGAATTTAACAAATCAAATTGAGCCTCGCTATGTGAAAAGGGGGTTAAATGCATGTGCTTAAAGTGTCGTCCCAGATTAGCCTGTGTAGTCCGCACAGGCTGATAAGGGACGAAACTTCCCGCTTTTATATTTTTCGTCTAAAGAAAATCCTGTTTAGGCGGAAAGTGTCGTCCCTGCCTAGCCTGTGCGGAGTGCACAGGCTAATCTGGGACGAAACTTAACGCACATGCATTAAACCGCCTTTTCACAGAGCGCGGCTCAATTACATAATTCCTAAGGTACTGTGTGCTGCATACAATCGCCGACAATCATTTGTAGATGAACGAGCGTGTGAGATTTCAGAGAGGTGCGCCTGGCGAAACTCTTGCCGCACGTGTCGCACCGGAAGGGCTTGTCCCCGCTGTGAGTGGCCATGTGCTGATTCAGGTTGCCCTTCTGACGGAACACGTGACCGCATACGTCACACGGGAAGCCGCCATGACGATCTGAAAGAAACACGATTGACAGTGTAAGTTATATGAATATGTGTCTTGCTTATCTGATGTTTGATTGTTCGGACTCTCTTCCTGTCTGAAAGTAACAATATTGACGGTATAAAAACGTGCAATCGATTTAATCGATAATTGCATGTGTTAAGATATCTAATTGTTTCGCATGACTTCGAAATAAGCCATATTGATGTTACTTCCCGTTTCTATGCTTTCCCGCCTCTATGCATCTTCGAAAAAGTAATTACATTGCCAAGATTTTCATAGTCAACAATACGCACGTAAAAAGTAATTATTTATTTTAAAATTACTTATGTGATGCTGTTTGCGTTGGGGGAATTTAACAGACCAAAAAACACAAGTTGAAATATAGTATGTCATTGTGTAAATATATCTTTTCATAAATCATTTACTTCAACTATAGACGGATATCACTGATTTGTGTCCAGAGAAACACTTTACAGAAATGACCACCGACGTATGTATATAAATCATTCTATATTATGAGATCATAGACCATTCCACTTTTGTCTCAAAAACTCTACAAAGTCAAAACAAGCTGTTTTAAGGCAAAATTTTACTTTTGACCACTAAGTGTGACCTTGACCTTTGAGGTAGGGAGACAGGTGATACACGCTACACGCCGTTTCCTGATGGTGGTCATTTGTGGTAAGTTATTTTAAAACTGCACGATGAATGACAAAGTCTAAGTCCGGACAAGCTGTTTAATGGCAGAATAGTACATTTGACCGGTAAGTATGACCTTGACCTTTGAGGGAGGATGACAGGCGTTATACGCGACACTACGTCATATAATGGTTAACATGTTTGACAGGTTATGTTTAAATCGTTCATTATACGGCAGAGTGAATGCTAAGACAGGAAGTTTCAACACGTTTTATGGAGAAAAAAAAATGACTTTTGACCTCTAAAACAGGCCTTGACCTTTGTGGCAGGGAGAAGAGTGTAACACACGACAAGTCTTACGATGGTTTGCATTTAAGTCAAGTTATTTTAAAACCAATTAAGATATAGCAATATTTCGGCTGGGAAAAACATTATTCACGCTGTTTTATGGACAATTTTGACTTTTACGTGTGAGACTTGACCTTTGAGGTATGGGCACGGGTCTTACACTCAACACGTCGGCTTATGATGGTTTACATGTTACTGTGTGCCTATTTTTTAGAATTCATCTATGGCAAAGTTATGGCTGAAACAGGATTTTTAAGCTTTTAAGGTAAGCGACCGATTGCTATTACAGTGCTATACAATATATACGATATGACATAAAACATACAATAATTACAACTTGGATCATCGCCCTGGAACGGTAAATGCAAAGTATTTGTGGTTAACACCGGTTGATTAACTTTACAAACCTCACACTTCGCCCACAATTAATCAGATAACGCAGAAGTTAAATAAACATTACCCTGATAGCATCGTAATTCAAATGAAAAAAGCAACACAGGAGATATTAAAGGATAATATAAGGTCGATGAAATTGCAAATGAAATACTCAATGATTTATTTACTCCTATCGACGTTTAAAGGTCTTTATTTTCAGAATTCAGAACTAATTAAAGATCTTTATCTTTTAAACAAACTCACGATACTCCAGTAAATAAACTATTCATGTGGAATATTGATGAAAACTGCAGGATTTAGTGGCTATAAACAGTTTTAAGGGTGAGTCAAAAGGGGAAACATAAAATTGATGAAGAATAAAGCAAATACAAAAAAAAACATACCGGTAATCCTACGAGTGTCAATGTGCACTAAAAAATTCTTAATTTATATACACCACGTGACAAGTTGTTAGTGAGAGCACTCGAAACGGGGATATATACACCACATGACAAGTTGTTAGTGAGAGCACTCGAAACGGGGATTTGCACCAAAAGAAAGAGATAAGGATTGGGCTTCGATAAAGCTTTGATAATTTATGGGACAAAATACAATTTGCACTGTGGCACATCCGGTATTCGTGTCACTTTTATCTCGTAACGTCCTATCTCTTCCTCTTTCTTCCCGTCGACGAAGTTTTGATTGAGAGCTTGTAAACAACATACAGATATGCTGATATCTGCATTCTTAAGACAAGCAATACTCTTGGCACACATAATTATATTGAAATTTGGAGGGGAAAACAAATACGCGCCTATACCCTACTTTATAGTCGAAACTACATGTATTTTGATTGAAAGCTTGTAAAAGAAGACTTGCTGATATCGACAATCTTAAGATAAGCAATAAATTGTGCACACCAATATTGAAATTTGGATGGAAAACAAATAAGCGTCGATAGCCTACTTTATAGTGATTTGTTAACAGAATTGCACAATGACAATTTTCAAAAAAAGGAGTAGATTAAAAAACAAGAAGATTATATTAGATTCAAACAGGCGATGTATCACTCATGTTCCTAAAGAAATATGAAACGTATCTTTTAATTTATTGACACTCATTAAAAGAGATAAATAAAATAATAATACACTACGTTTAGTACTGTGTTAAAATACGTTGTTTAACCCTTTGAGCGCTGGAACCGGATTTTGAAGGCCTTTGCAAACAGTTTGGATCCAGATGAGACGCCACTAACGTGGCGTCTCATCAGGATCCAAACTGTTTGCTATTCTGATAGTATTCTTTGAAAAAAAAAATCGAAGAAAATGCTAATTTTAGAAATTTAGCAGACAACATTTTAGCAGACGACAAATTTCCCAGCATGCAAAGGGTTACTTTTCAATCCTGATTGGCTAGAGGAATGATTCACATTTTGCTCCCAGAACACGTTGGTTCGTTTTGAGGAAAACAGTATTTCAAAATTTAACCTAGATATCATTCTTATTTATTATTTTTGTCGGATATTAATTGCTGTATACCTTTGACAATTTTGATATACGCTTAATGACATAAAAGGGCATTAAACATACGCATACTTGTTCGTTAATCATGATCATGTGCTCTATGATCGCGTCACTGCAATATCGTTGTGAATTAACTCTTTCAGTGCTGGAACCGAATTTTGAAGGCCTTTGCAAACAGTTTGGATCCAGATGAGACGCCACAGAACGTGGCGTCTCATCAGGATCCAAACTGTTTGCTATTCTGATAGTATTCTTTGGAAAAAAAATCGAAGAAAATGCTAATTTTAGAAATTCAGCAGGCAACATTTTAGCAGACGACAAATTTCCCAGCATGCAAAGGGTTAAATATCAACTCCTTTTTGCATGTGGTAGATTTATGAAAGCTTCTGTAGAAAAACATGTACGCGGAGAAGTTTTTGTTTATCCCAAATTTAAGACATTTCGTTGTTAAAAAATGTGAAACCTTATAACAATTTTCTGAATCAAAGGCATCATGTACTATACGTATTGTATTTCGAAAGAAAATGCAACCTAGGCAGAGCCTAGTTGAATTAGGTTTCTATTAAATGCACTGCGCTTTTAATGCCAAAAAAACTTCGGGATTATTTGAGTTGTACAAGTGATCGATAGCACAGCTTGCATAATATCATAATTGAGACGCGTTCTGAGAAAATTGGACCAAATGCATGTGCGTAAAGTGTCATCCCAGATAAACCTGTGCAGTCCGCACAGGCTAATCCGGGACGACACTTTCTGCCTAAACTAGATTTTCGCTAAGCAGAGACATCATTTAAAAGAAAAAATCAACAAAAGCGGAAATTGGCGTCCCTGATTAGCCTGTGCGGACTGCACAGGATAATCTGGGATGACAATTTACGCACACGCATTATGCCCAGTTTTCTCAGAACACGACACAATTTATCACAGGACAAGCGGCGCAGTGCGTGGTAAATCTGTGTCAACACTGACACTGATTTCACTTGATCCAACCACAAGACAGGAAATCCGTGTCAAGATTAACACAGCACGTATATTGATTGTTACAATTGATTCAATTGAAACGGTTATTTCAACCCACTTTAAATAAGTCATGTTACATAAGGATTGTCTGATAACCGGCCTTTCTTCACAGTCATAAAGCTCCTTAGCGAAACTCTTAAAGGCCCAGTCTCACTATCACATTTTGCGATGCCGGTGGAGCCCCAGTGCGTGATCCGGGGTCCACCGGGATGAAACGGGGCTCCACCGGGAACGTCCGGGATGAACCGGGGACAACCGGGGCTCCACCGGCAAACTATTAACATGTTTAATACCTCCGGCATGAACCGGGGAGTCATCGGCTTGTTATGTCACCGGGGCTCTGCCGGGACGCCACCGGCTTTCACCGGGGCTCCTCCGGGACGCTACCGGCTAAGACCGGGACTCGACCGGGGCATTACCGGCTACGACCGGGACTCACCGGGTCGTCACCGGGATAAACCGTAAGTCTACCGGGGCTGACCGGGACTCTGCCGGGATGTAAACCGGGGCAGCACAGGGAATATATGTGACCGCGCTAAANTTTTTTTTTTTTTTTTTTTGTTTTTTTTAATTAATTTCATTACTATGTACCTTTTTCATGACGTATTAGATCCGTTCTGTGTAACATTTTAACATAGTAAAATGGCTTAGATTTTGATAAAAGTACCCACATCCATACCAAATTCTAGGGGTTTTACTTTCAAAATGTGACATTAACACGTGTTTGTTTTACTTGCTTATACATAAGGATTTCGCAAACAAAAAACACCCAGGTCTTTCTGGTTTTTTATCAGTAGAATTTATAAATTTCGGGACCGATTGAGTTGACGCCATTTTATCTTATAAACAGGATTGAAACTCCGGTCTGCAGTCATAAAGCTCCATTTAAAAAATCTTAAGGGTAAATTCTAAAATAATTCGATTTAAATAAAATTCAATTAGTATGCATCAATTTTATGGCGTCGTGGATCCGCCCTTTTTACATTTTAAAGTAGTAGTGTTGATAGTTTATCCCTAATCCAAACCAAATCTAGAAATTTCCCTTCAAAATGTGACTTTGACACGTGTTTGTATTACTCGGTGATACATACGGATTTTGCGACAACCGGCCTTTCCGGATTGGATCCGTTGAAATTAAATGTTGTGACCTTTTCAGTTTAGGTCATTTTATCGGTCGAACATGATTGAGAAGTCATCTCGCTATAAAGCAATGGTTCGAGGCCTTACAGCTCTGCTCAAGATTTATATTTTTTAATTGCATAACTATGTTTTGTTATATGACGTCGTGGATCCCTTTTTTTTTTTTTTACATTTTAACATAGTAAAATGCTAGGATTTCCTTTGTTTCGGCCATTTTATAGGTTGAACATGATTGAGAAGAATTCACCTCAGACTACACGTCCAGGTCCGAGGGCGCTATGTGTACCAGCATGTGAGACTTCACCGCGCTGCTCCGAGTGAAACATTTGCCGCACACTGCGCACTTGTGCGGTTTATATCCGGTGTGGATGCGCATGTGCTGCTTCAGGTTGTGCTTCAGGCGAAACACGTGACCGCATACGTCACACGGGAATCCGTGGTCTGGAAAAAAAAAGGTTTGAAGGGTTGTACAATTTGTTCGACACACTTGATTATAGATATTTAGATATCAACGACATTTAACGTGTAGTTGGTATAATAATAATGAACACACGGTTTGTATCAAGAAAAAACGTTGCAAACGCATGCACATTTTATGTTTGACATACATGTATCGAGAAAGGTCAATGTACAAGTAATAAATGAGTGGTTCGAATCACGAGTTTTGAAATATGTTTCAATTTTAGAACATGTTCATGGATCAGATTCAATATTACTTAATGAGTCATCAAATGTTGGGCGATATAGACACTGGTCATAAAATACTGAATAACGTGAACAAGACACAGGGCAATGATCACAATTAAAATAAGTGTAGACATAATATGTACCGCTCTCAAGTCCACTGGCCTGAAGTCATTACAGACGCGTGCATACAAAGTCACGAACATGGTCTAAATAAGGAGTATAAGACACTTTTTGAATAGTTCAGTTGACTTCCTGGTTGTGACGACATCCAATAATGAGGAATTTAGTTCGTCTAGAAAAATGTCTCCTATCAGTCCACATGGAATATAATACGTAAATAATCTGACAAAACTGCACGCGTGTAAACATGATAATATCGCATTTACTTCTTGCATAGCAGCTCGAATATGTGTTTGAAACGATAATACTTGACACAAAAGCAAGCAAGCATGGACGGACCAACGATGGACAACACGGTAATCCATAAAGCTCCCTATAAACACGATGTGCACATTTGAGCTAAGCATGAAGAAATAACCATTTCATTTTGAATTTATTGTTAACGGACCATTAAGCAATAAGCATGTTTGTGTTTTGTTGTATTTATAACGCCTCTTAAAATGACGCACAAAACAGCGGGGATAAAACGAGGTTTATTCAAGAAGTTACATTTTATATTAGTAACATCTAAAAATAGAACAACCATCATGTACAGCGCGATGTACTTAACATAACACAAGACGTAGAAAATAACGTGTACATTATTGCATTTATAAAGAATTCTAATGCATGGACACGTGTTTGGGGATTTATTAAAATTTTATGAAGATGTCAATCAAAGTGTGAACTTATAATGATTGTTGCAAGTGTTCAAAGTGTTTCCCACATAATATTAAATTAAAAAATGCTTTTTATTCTAACAGACTTTTTTAAAGTCTTAACATCAGCAGAATAAAATGTACTACATTCGTGCAAAGGGTCATAATAGAATAACGCTTTGGACATAAACATAATTTAAATGTATATCTGATAACTTAAGTAGTTTTCTGCGGAATAAACAGCATTGTGTATCATTCGAACTGATCCATTTTGCAAATGCATTGAATTACTTTCGGAAAAATATGGCTTTTAAACTGCACAAAGGAATTTTAGAACAAAATATGTTTACATTTGGTATAATTCTTTTTTGCAGATAATCAATCCTTTACTTATAAATGGATTTTTTGTCCAACAATTTTCTGCTAAGAGGTTATTGTTTGAAATAAATCGTTGGGTGATAAATTATAAAGACTTACGATTAGACCAAAAACATTGTTTAAAAAAAGATTAGTTTCACCTATTTGTCATAATACCCCCAATAAAATCAGTATCAGTATGTCATCATAACAATTAACTTACTGTTAAACAAACGTATCATCTACATCTACAAATGTTAATATAGTTCTCATAAAACCAGGAAGTTCCGCACAATACACTTCAAACCCATTCACAAGGACGATATCATCTTAACGAGTCAGCAATGTAACCATTCGCACAATAAATCAATTACACATCATGTGAGTCTCCACATAGATGTCCTTGACCGACATTGTCATGTCAAAATTAGCAATTGTTTAGATTTGCGCCGTTTCTTTTTAAGTTTTTAGTCACTTCATTTCAACAACGGTCAGATTTCCTACATACTATGTTCTTGCTTTAGTTCTGCTCGAGGTAGCAGTAAACCAGAGAGGTCAGAAAGGGTACACAAAACCAAGTGCGTGCAGTTGACATGTAAACCATTAAGGGTCGAGAAAGCCACTTTTCATGGCCAGGTTGGAATACGGTACCATGTATGCTGCTGACATGTCAAGAGTAGTTCCTTTTATATATGAGCTAAGAATAAACCAGCACATGTCCTAAGCGATGTACACGTGGTCGGAAAGGAGTCCAAAAAAACGCTCATGTAGTCGCCAAGTAAACACAACTTTGATTGAGGTCAGCTCTAGATGACCAAGTTGGCATCAGTAAAATATGTGCTGCCACCATGTTAATCATCATTATCGCTTATTATATGAGCAGAAGACTCATCATCTTGAGCCATATTGTAATCACTACATGATCAGATTAGATTGTGTGGCCATATGTTACGATATGTGCCGCCACTACGTTGTCATATTAACGTGTGTGCCCCTGTATGCCGGCACTAAATGGTCATGTTTACGTGTGTAACCATATGTGCCGCCAGGTTAGTCTTCACGTTGAAGCTCCGGTCACACACGTGACACTTAAAGGGGCGGTCCCCCGTGTGTACGACCACGTGACGTCGGCAGTGAGAGGGCGACTGAAACACCTTCAGGCAGAACGGACACTGCTTGTCTGAACCAGCTTCTGAAAAAAAGGTCAGATATTTATTAAAACGTGAATTACTTATAAACCAGCCCAATATAGCACAGAACGCCTTGAAATGAGATCGTCAAGGAACAATAAAAAAGAGGTCGTCCCGTTCTAACTAAAGGGAGGAGAACCTTTCATGGGGAGAAGCTAAACATGTGGCCTATGCCCCAGGTGGGGTGCAGAGGAATAAGCAAGCAAGTTAGAATTACTTACAAACTTAAACATGTGGACCAACGCCTTAAGTCTGTATGAGTACGTTCAAATAATAGGATAACCTTAGAATACAAGTCATTTTTGCTTGTCTGAAACAGCTTTTGGATAAGAAGCGTCAGATATGTTTTATTATTATATGAATTATTTGCAAACTTATACGTATGGACCAACGCGTATAAAGTGTATGAGTACGAGTATATTATAGGACATTCTTATCATTAAAGTCAACTTAATTAGAATTACATACCGCTTTGAGAAAGTTTCAAAACTGTTAGTCAATCAAAGATTTTGAAAAATGCGAAAAATTTATTTTTCATTTGCCTAAGATAACAAAAAGTTAAAGATGTATTAATGGCGGGATTATATTTCACCAAATGTATACATTGCGCCAGTTGCATTTAAAACATGAAAAACGATCTTGCAGATTTCGATAATGAAACATCAGCCTTGTGTTTATTGCCCATGACTTTAAGACGGTCAAGTCTTGCACTTGCTATGGCACAAGCTTGATTCTCTTCCAGAAATATGTATGACTTTACGAGCAATTTAAATGATTACTCAAACTAAGAAGAAAAACTAGTAGTATATTGCTTTCTGATTACAAGATTCTTTATTGTAAAATGTGCAATATGATAATACCTCTTTCTTGGGGTAAGTGCTCTGCTTTTCACACTTAAATATATTAATATCAAGAAATACAATATACTAAAAACACGTACATTTAAACAAACTGACAATGACATTTGCAATAATGTTTGTCTCAAAGACTTGCAATTTGCATTCGCACTAAATGGTGTATCAAATGCTTGCAATTAACATTTGCAATAAATATTTGTCTCAAAGACTTGCAGTGTACATTCGTACTAAATATTTGTCTCAAAGACTTGTAATTTACATTTGCACTAAATGTTTGTCTCAAATACTTGCAATGTACATTCGCACTAAATGTTTGTCTAAAAGCCTTGTAATTTACATTTGCACTTAATGTTTGTCCCAAAAACTTGCAATTTACATTTGCACTAAATGTTTGTCTCAAAGACTTGCAATTTTCATTTGCACTAAATGTTTGTCACAAAGACTTGCAAATACATTCGCACCAAATGTTTGTCTCAAAGAGTGGCATCACATTGCGGCAATGAAAAATGTATAGCCATGTGCGACTTCAAGTTGGATTTCACGTTAAAGCGGCGACTGCAGAGGGCGCACTCGTACGGCTTTTCTCCCGTGTGTATGACCATGTGACGATCCAACTTCGACTTGCTGGGGAACGCCTTGCCGCAAAAACTGCAGTTCTTTACCTTGTCTGGAGGAACTGAAAAAAAGGAGGCAATGTGTGAGAAAGGGAGGATTTATTAGAAAGAGGAAAAGATATGACACATGAAGGAAGTGTGTTAGAAAGTTAGGCAAAAATGTGAGAAAAAGTCAACAAAATGACGCAAAATCTTGAGACGAATGGAAAATTAGTTGTGTTTTTTTCTACAAATTGACTGATGAAAAACAATGAGAACATATACACGTAATTGGATTCTTTCACATAACTAACCGAGAGATGACATACATGTATGATGTACACAGGATTTACGTAGAACAATTATTTCGGCGGTGAAAAGAAATCATCCAACCCACTTTAAGAATAAAATAAAAAATGAACAACGTTATTTTAATTACAATTTTGTGTAAGTATAACAAATTCTAACAAATAGTATACGCTTGCAAACAACACAAAACTATCGGCTACAATCATTTACTGGACTGCATCTGGGACGACACTAAACTTTACATGTATTAAGCCCGTTTTTTTTCCAGAGCGATACTAAAACGCAGACTGCATGACATTGAATTGTACATAGACAAGCATTTAGTTTGAATGTATATACAAAAAAAAAGACTATGGATTAAGATATCTACTTATTGATAACTTATATTCATAAAGATATCTACTTATTGATAACTTATATTCATATTTTATACAAAATTTCGAAAGGGTCATATGAAAAGTACTTGTACAAATCGTAAAGAATACGACCGTTTTCCACACACACAAAAGAATAACAACAACAAAGAATAAACAAACAAAAGCAATATAATCCAAAAACATTTCGGATGAAATTGAAACGCCTTTCTACAAGGACTCATTCATGCTGTGCATCTTCGTATGGTTTGACCACGAGTCCTTATACTTGAAGGCCTTCGAGCAAATGTGGCAGACGTAGGGTTTATCAGCAGAGTGAGTCTTCAAGTGACGATCCAGTGCCCATTTACTGGCAGTCACGCGATCACAAACGGGACACCTGAACACGTTGATGCTGACGCCGCCAGTTGACGATGCCACTGGTACCCTTTCTGGAACAGAGACGACAGAACTGTCAATCTATAATTATTTAGAGCATATGATACCTTGGAAGCCATTAGGCACCCGTTTGTGTAGTAAGACCGATAGCCCTTCATGGCTAACAAAAGCCCGAAATTAATTTCACAAAGTTTCACAAAGTTGTACCTACGCCAAACCATTGCATCTTTGACACAAAAGAAATACACGAGCAAAACAAAGACTTGTTTTATAAGCGATAAGAGATTGCTGATAACGTCCTTGCAAATAAGTGAAATAACACAACGGAAAATGACCTAGATTGTAATAAGATGAGCTTATGGCTGTCAACAGTTAAAACTTGGTCTTGATCGACACGTTTAAAACACTTTTGCATATCGGTAACAAGTTAACAACTGTCTTTAACTTCCATAGACATGTCTTAAAATTCACACTTGCACGACCGTATAAGCACACTGAGCACTCAAAAGTTTTTTTCCCAGTGCGATGCCGGACCTGGCTTCAACAATTCGTAATGTTTCTGTTGTTATCTACCACAAAGTACGAATTAACTCAAACTTGCAACGCTTTTTCACGAACTATGCATCCCCATGTGATATGTCAGCGACCCTTTCGAAGCCAAACGTTTGTGACACACGGTGCATTCAAAAGGTTTTTCCCCGGTGTGAGTCCTCACATGATCTGCCAGCTTCCACTTGTTAGCTAGTAGCTTTCCGCAGTGGCTGCATACGAATACTTTGGTTGCTATATTGGAACCCCCGCGTGCGTTTGTAGCTGAAATAAATGTAAACCTATGATTAGTATTTATATATACTTATATTACTTTGGTTGCTATATTGAAACCCCCGCGTGCGTTTGTAGCTGAAAGAAATATAAACCTATTATGAGTGTTTATTATTGTGCTTTTTTAATAATCACTTACTTACATAACGTATGTAGTATATAATATTTTACGAATAAATATACGGAAAAACATCAAGCTGCTTTAAAACATCGGTTAGAGCAATGAAAACAATCATTGTACATGTATAACAAAAGCCCGACATAAATTTAACAGAAGTGTACCTACGCTTAGCCTACGGATATTTGACACAAAAAGAAAAACACAAACGAGTAGACGACTAGTTTTATTAAATGATACGTGATAACGTCCATACAAATAACATCGATGAAAAAATGACCGAGATTAAAAACGATGAGCGTGTGTCGGTCAATATTTCAAACTGGGTAATAATCGACACAATAAAAACAATATTTCATAATAGTTACAACTGTCCGTAACCACCACAGAAATGAATAAAAATTCACTCTTGCAAAGCTGTTTCGTATTTTGTTTAAGAACTATGCATTCCCATGTGATACGCCAGTGACCTCTTCGAAGCCAAGCGTTTGTGACAAACGGTACACTCGAAAGGTTTCTCCCCGGTGTGGGTTCGGATGTGCTCTGCTATCTTCCACTTGTTGTTATCTAACATCTTGCCGCAGTAGCTACATGTGAATACTTTGGTGGCTGAACCGGAAACCCCGCCTGTGTTTATAGCTAAAAGAAATATAAATATATTTAGAGTGTTTATATATGTATATATATGTTTTAGTTAAGCTACATTAAATTTGTCTAAACGTTCAAGTTTATGTTGTAGCTCTACGGATAAGCTTTGCCTTGGAAACGGTTTACTCCGTATTTGTGTTTACAAGAAACTTTTTTTTTTCAAATGGCCTCTTCCTATTTGAACATGAATAATGTATAAGTGATATTGTGTTTGCAAGTGAACTCAATATATGTGGGTATAAATGCATATACATCATTATTCATCCGTTGTTTTTTGTTGTTTTCACACACAAAAAAAAACAACAGATGTGTTTGATAATACAAAAGGCGGGGTGAACTATGTTTGACGTATTGTGAATCTGAAAAAAAAACAACATGCATATCTGTTACTAAAACGGAAATAAAAAATATTAGAAATTGTTTAAACGCTTCATTAACTTTTATTATGCCTAAAAGGCTACACCAATATCATTATTTCAATTAAGTCAATAGGGTTTACATCAAGTGTTATCAAAGTGGAAGATATACCTATCCTTAGCCTTATCTCAACAAGTGTTAAACGTTTGCGATATTGTAATGTTCGAACATTTTTGTTTGCATAATCGAAAACATAGCGTGGTTAACACAGGAAAAATGCGTGGAATAAAAGTATACATATGCTTTGAATTTATTAAATAGGTGGTCTATTGGGTACCTGTAATTCAATATTGGGAGTTTTATTTACATTGCTACATTTACACTATAACTTATTTGTATAACATATGTTTTATATTTTTGTAATGAACACAGATACATTCATTAAAACGTCGCCTAGAGCAACGAAAACAATCGTTGTATAGCAAAAGCGCAAAAAAGCTCACAATAATTGTACCTAAGCATCTTTGGCACAAAAGAACAATATTAACAAGTACAAGACTAGTTATGTTACTAATACATGATTACTGATAACGTCCATGCAAATACCACAAAACGCAAATGACCGAGATTAAAAAAAAACGTATAGCGGTCAACATTTTAAACTAGGTCATAATCGACATGTTTCTAAACAAATGTGCATATAAGTAACAAATGTCTGTAACCACCACAGAATTGAATTAAAATTCACACTTGCACAGCTGTTTCGTACGTTATTCACAAACTATGCTGCGTCCTCATGTGATAGGCCAGTGACCCTTTCGAGGCCAGCCGTTTGTGACACACCGTGCACTCGAACGGCTTCTCCCCGGTGTGGGTCCGGACGTGGTCTGCCAGCTTCCATTTGTTAGGTAACATCTTGCCGCAGTAGCTGCATACGAATACTTTGGTCGCNCGAACATGTCTAGCGCGCTTTGTTACCCATCCATGTAAGTAATTTTTACATGTGTATATATATATATATATATATATATATTACTTTGGTGGCTAAACTGGGACACCGCGTTTGTTTATAGCTGAAGAAATATAAACATATGATGATTGTTTATATAAATAGTTTTTATATTTATAAACAATTATATTATAGCGCTACCGATAAGCTACATTTTGTATTGTTAATACAAAAGGCGGGATGAAGTATGTTTGAAGTATTGTGAATCTGAATAAACATGTAAATGCATATTTATTACTAAAAAGGAAATAAAAATATATTAAAAATTGTTAAAACGCTTCATTAACCTGTATTATACCGCATAAAAGGCTACATCAACATCATTATTTTAATTATGTCAATATTGTTTATATTAAGCGATATCAAGGCGAAAGATATACATATCCTTAGCCTTATCTCAACAAGTGTTAATCTGTTTGTGATATTGTAATGTTCGAACATTTTTGTTTGCATAATCGAAAAATAGCGTGGTTAACATAGGAATAATGCGTGTAATAAAAGTATAAATATGCTTTGAAGGTATTAAATAAGTGGTTTGATGAGTACCTGTAATTCAATATTAGGACATGTATTTACATTGCTAAATTTACATTATTTCTTATTTATATAACATGTATATTATATGTTTACATAAAAATGTAATGAAAACATATACTTTGTTTTGAAAACGTCGGCTAGTGCAACGAAAACGATCGGTGTACAACAAAAGCCCGAATAAAGTCACAATAATTGTACCTAAGCATCTTTGACACAAAAGAAAAACATTAACAAGTAGAAGACTAGTTGTATTTCTAATTCGTGATAACTGATAACGTCCATGCAAATACCACAAAAGAAAATGACCGAGATTTAAAAAAAAACGTATAGCGGTCAACATGTTAAACTCGGTAATTAAGGACCTGGTGTTTAGCGTTTTAAAACACTTGAGCATATCAGTAACAACTGCCTGTAACAACCACAGAAATTGGGAAGAAAAATGACGAAATTCACTCGTGCACAGCTGTTTCGTACATCATTCACGAACTATGCATCCCCATGTGATATGTCAGCGACCTTTTCGAGGCCAAACGTTTGTGACACACAGTGCACTCAAAAGGTTTTTCCCCGGTGTGAGTTCTGACGTGTTCTGTAAGCTTCCACTTGTTGGCTAACGCCTTGCCGCAGAAGCAACATATGAATACTTTGGTGGCTGAACTGGAAACCCCGCATGTGTTGTTTATAACTGAAAGAAATAAAAACATATGAGTGTGTAAATATTAATATAAATTTAAGATTGGTAGGACAGTAATTAACTTTGCTCACTCTACATAATGACTAACTAATATCATATGTGTACATATAAATGTACTGTAAGCAGATAGCGGCTTTAAAACGACGTCAAGAGCAATGAAAACAAGCAAATTCGTTAAATTGATATCCCCCGCAAAACTAGAGCTTTGTCACAGACGTGACGTATACCCCCACATGCTGCATTGACACAGAATACATACAAAGGGCCATAACTCCATAATTAACAGATGGTGTACAATGCCATTTTGCGTGCATCATCCTCTAATGCATATATATATATACTCATACCAAGTGTCAATGAAATCCGCCAAAGCACTTCCAAGATATGGCTTCGGACACAAAAGTGCCGGACGGACGGACGGACGGACGGACAACGCCAAAACAATATCCCTCCGCCTTTGGCGGGGGATAACAATCGTTGTATAGCAAAAGCCCGAAATAACTTTCACAAAATTGAACCTACTATGAACCTACGCATCTTCGAAACAAAAGAAATACATGAACAAGTAGAAGATTAGTTTTATTAAATGAAAATTGCAAATAACACACAAGAAAAGACCGAGATTTAAAAACGATGAGCGTTTGGCGGTCAACATTTCAAACTTGGTCATAATCTACATGTTCAAAAAGACTTTTGCATGTTACAAACAGCTGTCTGTAGCCACCACAGAAATGAATTAAAATTCACATTTGCAACGCTGTTTCGCATTTTGTTCAAGAACTATGCATCCCCAGGTGATACGCCAGTGACCTTTTTGAAGCCAATCGTTTGTGACACACCGTACACTCGAAAGGTTTTTCCCCGGTATGGGTTCGGACGTGGTCTGCTATCTTCCACTTGTTGTAATCTAACATCTTGCCACAGTAGCTACATGTGAATATTTTGATTGCTGATCTGGAACGCCCGCGTGTGTTTAAAGCTGAAAGAAATATAACATGTGATGAGACTTAGTATATATTTTAGAGTTAGCTACATTAAATTTATCTAAAAGTTGTCAATAATTTTATGTTGTAGCATCTGCTTTGGAATCGGTTTACTCCTATTTTTTTTTTGAAGAAACGTTTATCAAAGCAGTTGTTAACCTCTTTCTATTTTAATATAAAAGTTGTATAAGTGATGTTTTTATTTGCAACTGTACTTCATCAATATGGGTATAAATGCAGAGTCATCATTATGGCTCCGTTGTTTTTGTTGTTTTCTGAAAACAGATGTATTTGTTAATACAAAGGCGGGGTGAACTATGTTTTCACGTTTTGTGAATCTGAATTAACATGTAAATGAATATTTGTTACTAAAAAGGAAAATAATATTATACAAGTGATGTGTTTGTGAAACACTATGTCCCCTTTTGAGAAATTTTGACCCATATATGTTACCTTTGACCTTGAAGAATGACCTTAACCTTTCACGACTCAAAATGTGCAGCTCTATCAGATACACATGCATGCCAAATATCAAGTTGTTATCTTCAATATTGCAAAGGTTATGGCAAAATGTTAAAGTTTGTGCAAACCAACGAACCAACAGACAGGGCAAAAACAATATGTCCCCTAGTATAGACTGGGGGACATAAACATGTTTACATATGACTGTTATTATGCCCAAAAGGCTTCATCAATATCATTATTATTTTAAGTAAGGCAATAGTGTGCATAATCGAAAAAATAACGTGGTTAACATAGGAATATTGCGTGTAATAAAAGTATGCAACTGCTTTGAAGGTATTAAATACGTGGTTTATTGCGTACCGGTATTTAAAGATGGGTATGCTTGTTATTTTTCTTGCTCCATTTACATAATGATTCATTTATATAACATATGTATTATATTTTACATATAAATGTACTGAAAACAGACAGCAGCATTTAAACGTCGGCTAGAGCAATGAAAACAATTGTTGTGTAATAGGTTTCACAAATTGTACCTGCACACAACATACGCATCTTTGACACAAAAGAAATATAGGAACATGAAAACACACAGACAATTATAATTCTAGTTTTGTTAGTAATAAAAACCTCCATGCGAATAACTGCCACAGATATTAATTAACATTCACACTGGCACAGCTCTTTCGTATGTTATTCACGAGCTATGCATCCCCATGTGACATGTCGGGGACCTTTTAGAAGCCAAACGTTTGTGACGCACGGTGCACTCGAAAGGTTTTGCAATGTTTCTGTTGGAATCTACCAGAAAAACTGTATTAACTCACACTTGCAAAAATATTCCAGCAAAATAAGACGTTTATTAATCACGAACTATGCGTCCCCATGTGACGTGTAAGTGACCTTTTCGTAGCCAGCCGTTTATGACACACGGCGCACTCAAAAGGTTTCTCCCCGGTGTGAGTCCGGATGTGGTCTGCCAACTTCCAGTTGCTATTTAACATCTTGCCACAGTAGCTACATACGTATACTGGTATGGTTGCTGAACTGGAAACCCCGCGTGTGTTTAAAGCTGAAAGAAATATACAAATATGATTAGTGTATATATACATCTTAAAATTCAATTTTATGTTGCCGCGCTGCAGATAAGTGTATACATGTCTCAAAGTTCTATTTTATGTTGTAGCGCTACGGATAAGTGTATACATGTCTAAACGTTCTATTTTATGTTGTAGCGCTACGGATAAGTGCATATATGTTTTAAAGTTCTATTTTATGCCACAGCGCTACGGATAAGTGTATATATGTCTAAACGTTCAATTGTATGTCGCAGCGCTACGGGGAAGTTTAAACATGTTTAAAAGTTATATAAGTTATAAAAGTTATATTTTATGCTGTAGCGCTACGGATAAGTGCAAATATGTTTTAAAGTTCCATTTTATATCGCTGCGCTACGGATAAGCTTTGCATTGGAAACGGATTACTCCGTATTTGTGTTTCCAAGAAATGTTTTCAAAGGATTTGTTTACCTCTTCCTGCAAAAGCGAAACGATTTTGACATTAACTATGTATAAGGAGTGTGTCGTTTGCAACTATAATAAATACATGATGGTATACATGCATTTACCTCATTATTCAGCCGAATTTTGCCATCGTTTCGTGTTTGTAACGATTTATAATTGTATTAATGTATACAGACGATTATTCGTTAACGAAAATGAGTTTTCAATATGATTCTCCGTTATTAGTGCTATTTTCGCTCACAGTTGTACATTTTCCATTTATTTTTGAATCTATGACATAAAGTTTTTCCCTTTAACCTATGCATCTTTGACACAAAAGACATACTAGCACATGAAAACACAGAGGCATGTAGCAGACTAGTTTTATAAGTGATAAAAACGTCCGTGCAAATAACGCAAAGAAAATGACAGAAATTTCACAACTATGGCTGTAAACATTTCAAACTGAACTCCATTTGTGTGGTAATAAACGAAAATGCATCATTATTAAACTCTTGGTGCTGTTTTCAACAACAATGGTGTACTCGGTCCTTTTATATGAACGCAGAACAATTTGCATAAGATAATGTAACATGTAAAAATTGCAATATTAATGAACGTTTGTGATATAATCAAAAACAGATTTCGTGTAAGCATATAATGTCGAGAAACAATACGATAATGTGCAATCTTTCTGTTGTTATCTACCACAAGAACTGAATTTACTCACACTTGCAAAGCTGTTACAGCAAAAACAAGACGTGTGTTAATCAAGAACTATGCATCCTCATGTGACATGTCAGAGACCATTTCGAGGCCAACCGTTTGTGACACACGGCGCACTCGAACGGTTTCTCCCCGGTGTGGGTTCGGACATGGTCTGCCAGCTTCCACTTGTTAGCTAACATCTTGCCACAGTAGCTACATGTAAATACTTTGATTGCTGAACTGGAAACCCCGCGTGTGTTTATAGCTGAAAGAAATATAAAAATATAATTNATCAAAAGCTTAAAGTTAAACATGTATAACAATAGGCTTTGACTAACCAGCATCATAGTGACCTAGTGTTTTTACCTCACGTGACCCAATTTCGAACTCGACGAAGATATCCATGCGACAAATCTTCTGACAAAGTTCATGAAGATCGCACACTAAATGAAGCATCTCCAGTGTAAGCAAGGCAAATGTTGTTACTCGTTACATACAAAATCCGATAACAAGAGATGTGTTTGTCAGAAACACAATGCCCCCTACTGCGCCGCTTTGATTTTTTTTTACCTTTGACCTTGAAGGATGACCTTGACCTTTCAAAATGTGCAGCTCCATGAGGTACACATGCATGCCAAATATCAAGTTGCTATGATCAATATTGCAAAAGTTATGACCATTTTTCGAAACCTAAACGCAAAGTGTGACGGAATTTCAGAAGGACAGACAGACGGACGGACAGACAGACGGACAGTGCGATCACTATATGCCCACCTTCGGGGGCATACACGTGAATCAATTTTTTTGAATAGACAGTTTTTGTTGTTATTTACACGTCCCACACGAACGCACGCATGCTCGCACACACACACGCGCGTATTTTTTTGCTATTTTAGAATGCTCGTTGACCACATAATTCAAGTAATATGCAGCGCCATGTGATTTTTGAGAGTCTCTTTCCTAGCAAACCGTTTATTGCAGACGACACACTCGAAAGGCAGGTCCCCGGTGTGGACCCGCACGTGGCGCTGTAGCTTCCAGTTGCTAGGGAATATCTTGCGGCAGACGCTGCAGACGAACACCTTGGTGGCGGTCTGTGGGTCCACATTTACGCGCACCGCTGAAACACCACCAAAGTTGTTACTAGTAATTGACATCCATTTCAAGTTATATCACAAATAAACAAACTTGACATCCATTTAATGTAAACCTATTTTTTTAGCTCGATTGCATTACATCGTTCTCGAGTCCGTTTGCTGGGTTGAACCACCACTCGGTGTCTTTGGGGGAGATCTAAAGGAAATTAGTGAATATATCATACTTTTTATATATTTTGTCATTGTAAAAGGACAATAACACATAACGGCACTATGGACAAAAATACATGTATAATTGATTTCAAAATAGAGATAAATCTAATGTTTTTGCCTCATAAGCTTTTTCCGTTGCAGATATAAATTCATTTTGAAATGCACTATACCTTGTTGTTTTTTTTAAATAAATAAGCATAAAGTTAAAAGTTGCGGTTTATAGTCTGCTTCGATATGCATCTTCAGCCGACTTCGACATTAACCCCCCGATCACTGTGATTTGAGTCGTCCGTTTACATATGGCGCACCAGGCAGCCACGGCACATTGACTTATTTCCCTCACAGGTACCCATTTATACACCTGGTGGAGAGGAGCAAGCGAGGAATTCATTTTTTGCTCAGAAAAATCCAGTGCCCCGATTGGGACTCGAACCAGGGACCTCTCGATCCCTATACCAGCATCCTACCACTAGACCACTGTCCCCTTCAAGCATCAGTCATAAAATAACAGAAATGCATATAAATAATTAAGCAACAGCAAAACAGCAAACAAAGTATAAATATTCATTATTATTTGATAGCTTGTTATAGTAAATACGAATGCAACTTTAATGGTTCTTATTATTTGTATAACCGCTCGCCTGCTTGAATACAATTTTTATTGCACCGCTATGGATAGGCCGTGCAGTCCAAATGATTGTTATCAACAGTATCAACAATCGAAAACCTTGTGTTATAGTCATGTATGATTGTCAATGATACTCCACCGATGTCAATAGCAACAAACCGAGTGATCAAAATCGATCAATCGTTCAGAGCACCGATTTTCCTGTTAAACTTAGTATGTCACAAATTCGAATTTCAAAAGTCGGTGCCAAACACATGCGATGTTTTCACTCATGTTTTTCAGTAATAAAATAGTGTTGTGTGGCCGTATGTCCTTGCAGCGACCATTTCGTTACGAATCGTTTGTGGCACACGTTGCACTCAAAAGGCTTTTCACCGGTGTGAGTGCGCATGTGCGTCTGCAACTTCCAGTTGTTTGGGAATGCCTTGCCGCAGTAGCTGCAGACGTACCTCGAGTCTCTTGTGCTCGAATCAACGTTCACTTGCATGACTGGAACAATAATTAAAATAAGGTTACTGTCGTTATTATAATAATACAAAACCAATATCAACACAATATGTAAACATATTGCCACAATAAATGCAGACCAACCACGTGTCGCTTGTGCCAAAATCCACGTTCAGGTGCATGACTGAAGTAATAATTAAAATTCAGTAACTGTCGTCATTGTAACTTAAAAACAACAACATTATTAACACAATAATAGATGGTGAAGCAGGACAGGGCTTGATAATAGCCAAGGCAAAACGATAATGGACCGAGTGCTTTAGCCAAGGACCATTTTTGACTTTCCGGGGCTATTATTGAGCCCTGCCCTGGCGCCGCTATTTATTGACATCAGGCCTTGGGCCATCCCCCCCCCCCCAGCTGGCTGTCGAGTTATGATTTTTTTTAAATAATGTGCCTACTGCAAAAAAAATTCTTCCATGAAAGGGGCCCACAGTACACTTTCCCTCACATGTTTAATACATGTTCATGTTAGTCAATAAAACCTACATTTATCTGAATGATTTCAAATGCGTGTTGTGTTCTCTCCAAATTCAATTAGTTTAGTTTAGTAAATACGTTTTGATACTTAGGTTACTGTCCCTCGTAAAACCACTTTATATAACTTGTTTTCTGAACTGAGAACTAACCACACTTGTTCCAAGAGTCAAGAAGTAGAAGGAAACCGAAAGATTGTATAACTAGTGCTTGTAGATTTTAAATTCGGACAAATCGGATGTACGTATGTGAGGCTAAATAAGAAAAAAACAACTATGCCGAATGGTATATTCTAAAGCGCATGTACATATTGCCATCTGTTGTTCCCAAGAATAAAAACTAATTGACTTTGTTTTATGCTTGTTAGCTAATTCGTCAAAACCTCTTCCGAAATCTGGATGTCACACGTATGTTTTTATCTGTTTTCGTTCTTCACTATCAGAAGTTTATCGCGTTGAATAGCAATTCGTACTATGCAAAATGTCCCACTATGTAAAGTTTTTCCCCTTAAAGTTATACTTGTTTTAAACTTCGAGAACAGAATAATCTGTCAATCTGAATATAATTTGCGGTTTGCATTTAACATGTTGTTTTCTGTTAGAATATTTTGCGTAATATATAAAGTTTTGTCAGACCCTTAACTCTGACAATTCTCACACAGTCTGTTATGGCAGCACGAGGTGTTTAACCATGTGCTTTTTAAGGTTTGACTTGGTGGTGCAGCGATACGGGCACGCCGTACACTGGAAAGGTTTTTCTCCCGTGTGGATTCTCTCGTGTACCATGACTTCCGAGGGAGTCAGAAACTTCTTCCCGCAATATCGACACGCCGCGTGTTTAATATATGACGTCTTTGTAGGCATAAGGTAGTCTGAAATATAGCGGAACTTCAATAAAAGCCAAGCCTACACACAAGTCATCAACACCATTCGTATGCTTTACCATAATGAAATCAATAGACGTAACATAAACTTCAACAAGAGCACCGTCCAGCGGATGCCAACGCTCGGCTGTGGATGCTTGGATTTTATTTTATTTTTACCTTTGACCTTGATGGTCATCATTGACCTTGACCTTTTCACCACTCAAAATGTTCAGGTCGATGAGATACACATGAAAAAAAATATCGTTTGACCTTTGACCTTGAAGGATGACCTTGACCTTTCACCACTCAAAATGTACAGCTCCATGAGATACACATGCATGCCAAATATCAAGTTGGTATCTTCAATATTGCAAAAGTTATGGCCAATGTTAAAGTTTTCGTACGACGACGACTACGACGACGACGAAGACGCGGAAGACGAGAGGGCTATGACAATAACTCGGGTTTTCTTCGAAAACAGTCGAGCTAATAAAAACAGAGTGGGCATGCAAGTCAATAAAATTATTTGTATTTTTTACCACAATCAATTACCACAATCAATTCACTACATCAACGAAACAAGATTACAAACAGCGTAACCTATGAAACTTTAAAATGACCCAAACAATAGCATACTAGATTTGGCTGTACAAAGATTAGACCATACTCGCTCATGTTTTGCCGCTTTTTAATTATTCAGAAAAAACAAATCCCTAGACATTTGGTATATTAAACTATTAACCAGAAAAACATTAATAGTTGGACATTGAAAAAATTTAATATGCAAAAGTAATGGTTTATATTCATTCCAATTCAATTTTTGTATTCACCAGGGTAAATCTGTTTCCAAGTGAACTACTTTATAATACATTTTAACGTTTGGAAACTGAATATAATAATGTGTATTTCAATAAAAAAGGACCGAGCAGTCTCAAGAATAAACACCTACATACATACATGACAACATTGTAATATTAAACTAGTTTTATTATTAATGTGTGACCAGTATTGCTACTTAACTACACAGTATATACAACATTACAGAGGAACAAAACATTTGTAAAGGCTTTTTCATCAATGGTTTCTTCCTAACCATCATATAAAATCCTGTGTAAATATCCTAAAAGTAGCAAAATAAACCTGTAAAACTATAAAAAAAAAAAACAACATGAATAGGATATGTGATTAACAAACACAAACAAACAACCTGTTAAAGCATCATGTAAATCAATGTTACCATAATGTTAAATAATTGAAACAAAAAGATTACATGCATCAAATGAAACAAACATTACAAAAAACAAGGCTTGTCGCCATAGGATGACATATGCCCCCTTTTTCCACATTTTTCTAAACCTAAACGCAAAGTGTTTTTCCACATTTTTCGAAACCTAAACGCAAAGTGTGACGGAACTTCAGACGGACAGACAGACAGACGGACGGACGGACAGTGCGATCACGATATGCCCACCTTCGGGGGCATAACAAAACTTGTTTATACAGTGTTTTTAAACACTTAAAATGACTGTACAACTCCTAAAACCATAAATTGACCCAAGGTACAACACAGTGTAAAATGGTAACTTCATTTGTTTCTACCATCACAAAAAAAAAACATTTCTAAATATCCATTTATAATAATCAACAAGAGGTCCTAAAGGCCCTAGGTCGCTTAGCTGAGACATGTAGATATAAACTGTTATGTGCATACCTTGTTATGTTTGTGTAATAACTATGGCTTTTATCTAGGTTGTTTTACTATGTATGACACAGATTTGAGATGGTTTGAGACAGTATTAGAATAAATTGAAGTTGTTCCTATATAAAAATGAAAATGAAAACAAATAACCCATAGGGTGTGGTCAATTTTGAGCCAAGAGGCATAATTTGAACACATTTAGTAGAAGTCCCCATATCATTTCGCACACAAATTAAAGACCAGTAACCCTTGCAGTTTCAGAGATTTTTTAAAAAGTTATTTACTAAAAGATCCCCATGAGCCCTAGGCTATGTGCTCAGGTAAGCTCAAAACATGAAAATGAAAAAAACATCGCATATTTGTGTACACATTATGTTCTCAGGTGAGCTAAACACAACATGAATTTTGTATACACATCCCGTAGTTTTATACACATTGAAATGTCTTCACACTTTAAAGAACCTTGAATCGTCATTGTTCTTATTATTTGTTCAAACAGATCATCATCGAAGCATGCCTTCCGCGTCAAACAGATCATCATTGAAGCATGCCTTCCGCGTCAAACAGATCATCATTGAAACATGCCTTCCGCGTCAAACAGATCATCATTGAAGCATGCCTTCCGCGTCAAACAGATCATCATTGAAGCATGCCTTCCGCGTCTAACAGGTCATCATTGAAGTATGCCTTCCGCGTCTAACAGATCATCATTGAAGAATGCCTTCCGCGTCTTACAGATCATCATTAAAGCATGCCTTCCGCGTCTTTTACATGCACGAGCATATGTTTCTTGAGATTGCCCTTGGTGTTGGCCTTGTGGTCACACATGCTACAAGCGTATGGTTTCTCGCCGGTATGGACCCGGATGTGCATCTCCAGCGCGTACTTGGAGGCCATGACCTTGCTGCAATGGGGGCACTTGTGCTTCAGGTTCAGGGCCAGGTTCATGGGCGATAACACTCTGTGCTGTCGCATCATCTCCAGGTGCTGCAGGATGCGCAGGTGATCTGAAATGATAGGTTATGGTATGTGTCAGTGGAAGAGTTATACTAGAGGCAAACAACGAAGTTGACCTTGAAAACAAAGGGTGAATATAGTTATACAAGGTGTACAAAACTAAGTTGACCTTGAAAACAAAGGATTGGTAGAGTTATCTAAGAGGTTCATAACGAAGTGGACGTTGAAAACAAACGATTCGCGGTTTAGTGAGCGGTAAACAAGAGGTACACAACAAAGTTAAAAACAAAGGATGCTCTTTACAGTAAGTGGTAAATGCACATGTGATCTAAGAAATTCTTAGTGAAATGAGTGAGTGGTAGTCATGTAAGAAGAACACAACCATGTTGGTCCTGAACACAACATAGATTTACTCCTGAAAACAACGAATCCTGAAAACAACGGAGGAGTGGTATAGTAAGCGATACAAGGAATACGCAACTGAACTCAATGATGAGTGTTACAGTAGATGTTAGTGATAAATAATACGTTCAATCTGAAACCAGATGAATATTAGCGGGATGTATACCAGTATTCAAATGTATAGGACATGGATGATCAGAAATTATGCATTGATGGTATATTAAGAAGTCAAAAGCTCTACGGAAAAGGGGACCGGAATTCAGACATCCGATTATAGAAGCGGTCAAAGAAAATGGCATGTTAACCTGACAAAAAAGAGAATGGTAGTGATTTAAAAAATAGGATTTTTTTTAAATATTAATTAGCTTACATCGGACAAAACATAGAGATAAAAAGAAACATATACAGTGTTAAAAGAAAGCAAGTGTGAATGGTAGGGTTGAAGAAATCGATACACATATTTTAAATGTTTATTTATTTTACACATGCATGATCAGTATATAAAATGGTAGACATTACACGCAAAATTGCATAGAGATAACAACCAAATGATACCCCATTTAAGTCTAGGGAAGTAAAAAAAAACAACAAAACAATATGCTGAGTTCAATAAACACATATGCCCCCAGTGGCAGCTTTGTCATGTGAGGCGATGCGCGTGTGTAGATTGTGTTCAAAGACATCATCCATCCAAGTATCAAATCGTTTTATTAACCCTTTGCATGCTGGGAAATTTGTCGTCTGCTAAAATGTTGTCTGCTAAATTTCTAAAATTAGCATTTTCTTCGATTTTTTTTCCAAGAATACTATCAGAATAGCAAACAGTTTGGATCCTGATGAGACGCCACGTTCTGTGGGGTCTCATCTGGATCCAAACTGTTTGCAAAGGCCTTCAAAATCCGGTTCCAGCGCTCAAAGGGTTAAAAGGTATTGACGTTAGACGAAACAAATTGTGTGAGTTTACCAAGCTTTTGGACCTTCTAAATCAGTTAAAAAGCAGGTCATTGCCAAGGTCAAAACGACATCAATCATTCAAGTTCCAAAGCATTTAATTCATATGAAACGTGTCATTACGGGTTTAAAGTCATGTGGACGAAAGAATACACGAGCCTACAAACCAACAATCGAACAGACATGGCAATCGCTATATGTGTCGTGTTCTGAGAAAACTGGGCGAAATGCTTGTGCGTAAAGTGTGATCCCAGATTAGCCTGTGCAGTCCGCACAGGCTAATCAGGGACGACACTTTCCGCCTAAACTGGATTTTCGCTAAGAAGAGACATCCTTTAAACGAAAAATTCCATAAAAGCGGAAATTGTCGTCCCTGATTAGCCTGTGCGGACTGCACAGGCTAATCTGGGATGACAATTTTCGCACAAGCATTTTGCCCAGTTTTGTCCGAACACGACACATATGTCTCAAAGCATCTATAATAGATGCTGGGGCATAACAAAAACAAAAGAAATATAAACAACCTAACATATGTGCAGCTCCGCAAAAAGGGAATAAATAAGGTTACAATTTAAAACTAGTGAACAACATTTTTAAATACATAAAGTATATCACTGAACATGAAAAACGTAAAACCTGAAAACTTATTATCTAGTTTGTTCACTTCCCCAGGACTGTTTAACCCTTTCCCACTCAGAAGCAAAGTGAAAAAAGGCTATAAGTAAACAGCATAAAACCAGAACAGCTTGCAAGTAACTCGCAGTCTGTTCAGGTTTTATGCTGTTTGCTTCTTATCAGTATCTTAGGTTTCGAAATGAAGCCTTTATATCTTGAATCTATCAAGAAACGTCTTTAATTTTATTTTATTTTCTTAGGTAATACAAAAGAGTCAAAATGTGTATCTGAGTAGTAAAGGTTTAACGAGATTTAGAGTGAACAAGCATGTGAATCTTCAAGTTGCCCTTCGTGTTTGTTTTATGGCCACACACATCGCAGGCGAAAGGCTTCTCCCCGGTGTGGATTCGGACATGCCTCTCCAGTGCGGCATTGGAGGACATCGGTTTGGAGCAATACTGACACACGTGCCTCAGTTGAAGTTTCAAGGCCGATAACTCCATCGCACTGCCATAGCGGTAGGACGGATTTGCTGAAATAACACAAGGCAGATCGTTAGAAATAATGCAAACCCCTTAATGAAGTTGAAGTTTCAAGGCCGATTAATCTATCGCACTGTCATAGCGGTAGGACCGACAAGCTGAAATATATCAAGGCAGATTTTTAGAAAGTATTCAAAGTAATGCATACTCCGTGCATTGCACGCGATGTAAATAACAAGAACTCAGATCTCAACATTTGAGATGATGTCTATTAATGCAACGTCATTTACCGCAAAACAAATATATTTTCAAAAATATTTCAAAGTATGTAACGAGCATCTAGGACATATAATATCGAGGGGTGAACGGAAGACTGTTGTTACTCATATTAAATAAAGAAGGAGATACAACAGTTTTCCATCAGCCCTCGTATGTCTACACCTTACTATATATCTACCGCAATCTGGAAGCATGAAAATCAATATACAGTCAAAGCGAATCAGTTTTTCCGTTCGGTATTAAAATAACAATATGAATACGAACACAACATCTTATTTATTAAATCAGAATACAAATGAGCACAACAAAATTGGAAAGAGTAAGTAACACATGCCTGAAACTGTTCATTTAACAATATGTGGCGTGTTCTGAGAAAACTGGGCAAAATGCTTGTGCGTAAATTGTCATCCCAGATTAGCCTGTGCAGTCCGCACAGGTTAATCAGGGACGACAATTTCCGCTTTTATGGAATTTTTCGTTTAAATGATGTCTCTTCTTAGCAAAAATCCAGTTTAGGCGGAAAGTGTCGTCCCGGATTAGCCTGTGCGGACTGCACAGGCTAATCTGGGATGACACTTTACGCACAAGCATTTCGCCCAGTTTTCTCAGAACGCGCCACATATCTGACAACAAACAACATTTATTCAAAAGAACTTATATTGAAAGAGCAATTACACATATTTACATTAATTACAATACAAGAGGGCCTAAAGGCCCAAGTATGCTCACATGAGACATGTAAGAACTAAACTGTTATGTGCCCTTCTTGTGATATTTGTGTAAAATTTTGGTTTTTATCTAGATTTTGGACCTAGACAATCTGAACATTTTTGAAAGAGAGTCACCCAATGATCGTTCCGTGAAGTTTTGTTTAAATCTGTCCAGCGATTCAGGAGAAGGGGTCAGAAGAAAAAAGTAGACACTTACACACGGACTGATGGACACCATGGTACCCTAAAATTTCCCCCACGAGCAGTATGTGCTCATGTGAGCTTAAAAAACTACACTGGGTGAGTTAAAACTAGGTTGAACTTATCATGCATAGGTAAATAAATAAAGCTTGAACGATACAAAAACGTTCGGATTGTTTTCATGATTTTGATCTGTACCTTATTTATATCAGCGTTTATATTAAAACAATTCACAATAATACTAAATCCATAACTAAAACTGAACACTGTCACACATGGACATCAAATCACTCAAAAAGCAAATCAAGTTTAAACTTGAATTCACTCCTTCATCATTTGCTGGTTTTGAATTTCAAGAAGTTGTTCCTTGGCGTGAACAAGCATATGGGCCTTCATGTTTCCCTTCGTGGAGAACCTTTTTTGACACACCTGGCACTCAAACGGTTTCTCTCCCGTATGGACCCTCTCATGCATTGCAAGGGCCCCTTTACTTGGGAACGGTTTCGCACAAAACGGGCATAGGAATTTCATCGTTCTGGCTGCGATGTCCTCCAAGCTCGCTTGCAAGTCCGGTAAACCTTTTGCTGCGATCATCATCGAGTCGTGGTACCCCTTGATTAATTGACCCTTCGAGATGATTGGTCCTACCATCTGAATCGGGACACCGCTTGCATGGGGACCTGCAATTAAAACGATGTTGTAAGAAATATTAAGTTAAAACCTTTTTATTTTAGCTTGATTGCATCGAAAGCCTTATGTTTATTGAAAACGCTCTTGAGTCCGTTTCCTGGGTAAAACCAGTACGTGGTGTCTTTGGGGAGATCGAAAGAATGTTTCCACAGTGGGAATTGAACCCGTGATCTCCCGGTCACTTGAAGGACACCATATGCACTACGCCAAGGCGACCTTAGAAACATTAGGTAAGATAATCTAGTTTGTCAGCCTGCAACAACCAACGCAAAATCTCACGTAAGGGGATTAAAGAAGTCGCTTTCCACACAAAAGTTTCTCCAAGGCTCAAAATGACGGACGAACATATCTTAAAGACAGAAGGCTTATGTTAACTGTAAAAAATGGTATTCTTTTAACACTAACCAGGGAAAGTGGCAAACGTAAGACTAGAAGACGATTTGACAATATTTATTTCAAACAATAAAAACAACACAATACTAGTACATATACACAGAAAACCAAGACACATGAGGGTGAGGTCTGCTTCATGACATATCTACTATAAGCTTTATTCTGGAAAAACAGGGCTTAATGCATGTGCGCTGAGTGTCATCCCAGATTAGCCAGTGCAGTCTGCACAGACTAATCAGAGACAACACTTTCTGCTTTAATGGAAGGTCTCTTCTAAACAAAAACCCAGTCTAAGCTGAAAGTGTTGTCACAGGCACCGGCAAATCTGAGACAATACTTTACGCACATGCATTAAGCCCTGTTTTCCCAGAATGAGGCTCATTACAAGAACTGTGGGGAGTAGCGATCAACGGTTTCATTCAGTGTTACGAAGCAATGCCATCTACAAATCTTCTACATCTTGATGTGCGTCACAGAGTGCGAGTTCAGGTTGCTTTTCTGGTTGAATGATTTTCCGCAGATCTTACAGCGGAAAGGTTTAACCCCCGTGTGGACCCTCATGTGAATCTCGAGGTGGGACGGGTACTGGAACACTTTGTCGCAGACTGTGCAGGCATGGCCCTTCATCGTGGTGTAGCTGATGTGACCTTGAGTGGCCGACAATGCACCGTCTGAAAAAGAAGAACATGTTTATGTGCTAGAGTGTACCGTCTATAAGAGTAGTGTCAATAATCCAACTCCCAGCTACTGACCCCTCCGGGTTGCTAGGAGTTGCAACCCCTAAATGCTTTTCTAACCGCTCTTTTAATGTAAACTCATGTAAACTCGCCACCTGGAAGCCATGCTACAGTTTAACCCTTTGAGCGCTGGAACCGGATTTTGAAGGCCTTTGCAAACAGTTTGGATCCAGATGAGACGCCACAGAACGTGGCGTCTCATCAGGATCCAAACTGTTTGCTATTCTGATAGTATTCTTTGAAAAAAAATCGAAGAAAATGCTTATTTTAGAAATTTAGCAGACAACATTTTAGCAGACGACAAATTTCCCAGCATGCAAAGGGTTAATCGGTTATATGAGCCTCATAAACTATTTTCTGGTATAAATAAGCACAAAAAGATCATTAATATATCGCCTAAGTGCAAATTAAAACAACTTACGTGATATGGAGTGCTCTTAGAATAATGATATAAATCCAAGTTTCAAACACTTAAACTATTCCAGAAAATATCCATGATTTTGCTATGGAAAATGCCAAGATATTCTGCATTTGAAAATATGCAAAAAGATTTAGTTTTAGTTTAAAATGTGTTAAAAAAAATTCCACCTAAAGAAAAACTGCAACAATTTATTGCGTGGGAAGTGTTTACATCATGAACCAATAAACATACAGCAACGATTAAATGTGATACCAATGTGTCATAATTCAAATAACACTGTTATACACTAGAAACGTTACACTGACAGCATTACAACTGACCAGCAGACACTCAGGTGAAAAAATTTGTGCAGAGTAACTGTTTACTTTCCTCTGCTATAATTGCCAATTTCAAAAACATTTGGTTTCGGTTTCGGTTTTTATCAAGTTTTTGTTTTGAGTATTTCTTCACAACAGACACACAATTTGATGTGGATGGTATGTCACTTTCCAATGCAGACATCACTTTCCAATGCAGACATCACTTTCCCATGCAGACATCACTTTCCCATGCAGACATCACTTTCCCATGGAGACGTCACTTTTCCATGCAGACGTCACTTTCCCATGGAGACGTCACTTTCCCATGCAGATGTCACTTTCCCATGCAGACGTCACTTTCCCATGCAGACTTCACTTTCCCATGCAGACATCACTTTCCCATGCAGACATCACTTTCCCATGGAGACGTCACTTTCCCATGCAGACATCACTTTCCCATGCAGACATCACTTTCCCATGCAGAAGTCTCTTTCCCATGCAGACGTCACTTTCCCATGCATACTTCACTTTCCCATGCAGACTTCACTTTCCCATGCATACTTCACTTTCCTATGCAGACGTCATTTTCCTTGCAGATGTCATTTCCCATGCATACGTCACTTTCCCATGCAGACTTCACTTTCCCATGCAGAAGTCATTTCAAATGAAGAAGTCACTTCCCATACAGACATCACATCATCTTCATGTGTACAATCATGTGCGACTTGAGGATACTTTTCTGGTTGAAGGACTTGCTACAAATATGACACTTGAACGGTCTGTCCCCTGTGTGGATCCTCACGTGGTTGTCCAGGCCCGATCGGCACTTAAACCCCTTGCCACATGTGGAGCAAACATGCTTCAGGTTGGAAGGCTGATTTGGATGAGCCAGACCTGGAAAAAAGAAGTTTTTCTTTTATATTCAAATGACTAATGCTGATTATTTACGAATGTATGATTCTTCTTAATGTAAAGGTAAAGGTTCAATTTATAGTCTGATTTTGATGACGGTACATTGTCACCTAACTTTCACAATTTAACTCCCGATCACTGGGAAATAAGTTTTCCGTTCACACTCGGCACAGTATGCAGCCACGGCACATTGCCTTATTTCCATCACAGGTACCCGTTTATACTCCTGGGTGGAGAGGAGCAAGCGTGGGATTATTTTTGCTTAGAAAAATTCCAGTGGTTTGTGCAGGATTCGAACCAGGGACCTTCCGATTCCTAGACCAGCATCCTACCACTAGACCACTGTTCCAACTTTATACATTTAAATAAAAAATCAAAGACTTTTCATAAAGACTTATCATAATATCATAATAATTAACTAATCATATATATAGTATAATGTATAGATCAGCTATATTGGTTCCATAATGTGAAATTATATTGTCATTTTGTTATTGATACCTGGAGTTTATAACCAGATCAAACAGTTATAATATTGTGTTCCTGTCTATTCCCAATTTACGCACAAGTTCCAATAAATGTGAATACAACTACCCACTTACTATTGAAGAAATATTTCTTCATATACGTAGACTGTGTTTTTATTTTAAAAAATACTGTGTTTTGTATTTAAAAGAGACGATCATTTCCATTCACATTGTTTTATTGTCAAAACTTAGTGTAAAATTTGTGAGGACCAAACAAAAACACAATGAAAATGTGCAAAGACAAACACAATATAACAACGGCCGTACATTGCCTGCCCTGTGCAGAAAACACGAATATATAACATAACAGCATAAAACAACCACCACAATTACTATAAACACTAAAGCTCTTTGTTCAACAAGAGATGTGTTTGTCAGAAACACAATGCCCTCTAATGCACCTCTTTGATTTTTTTTGATTTTTTTTTACCTTTGACCTTGAAGGATGACCTTGACCTTTCACCACTCAAAATGTGCAGCTCCATGAGATACAAATGTTTGCCAAATATCAAGTTGCTATCTTCAATATTGCAAAAGTTATGACCAAGGTTAATGTTTTGTGACAGACAAACAGACACACACAATGACCGACAAAAAGAAACTGCAATTTTTCATGAAATCATAAACATTGTTATTTCTTCTAAAAAGCATAGAAAATGATCCAATAATTATAAGAATCAAGATACAATATCCTTAAAAAAACATTTATCATTAATTCTTCTTAAAAGCATCATCACTGTCTTTCTTCAACAGGTCATTATCATAGCTATTGTTCTTAAAACAATACCATTGCAATTCTTCATGAATTTAAACCACTGTCATTCTTAAAAATCTTAAAAATAAAAACATAATACCTATTTATCTTTATAAAATCAGAAGCGCTATTATGCAATGTGATGCAGTAATTCACTGAAACATATAGAAGACAGTCACAATGTTTCATTTACATTTTGCAAGCACCTGCTTTTTAAGGTTTTTCCTCTGTGTGAATCTCATTTCGGGATGTGGTCACCAAAACATATGAGCCTCGCTCCATGTAAGGGGGGTTTAATGCATGTGCGTAAAGTGTCATCCCAGATAAGCCTGCATAGTCTGCACAGGCTAATAAGGGATGACACTTTTCGCCCAAACAGGATTTTTGTCAAGAACAGTCTTCCTTTAAACGAAAATACTATAAAAGTGGAAAGTGTTGTCCCTGATTAGCCTGTGCGGACTGCACGGGCTAATCTAAGATGACACTTAACACACATGCATTAAGCAGCTCATATACAAGACAGTCACATGATATTCAGTCACATGATATTCAGTCACATGATATTCAGTGAAATGATATTCAGTCACATGATATTAAGTCACATGATATTCAGTGAAATGATATTCAGTCACATTATATTCAGTCACATGACATTCAGTCACATGATATTCAGTCACATGATATTCAGTCACATGATATTCAGTCACAATATATTCAGTCATGTGATATTCAGTCACATGATATTCAGTCACATGATATTCAGTCACATGACATTCAGTCACATGACATTCAGTCACATGATATTCAGTCACATGATATTCAGTCCGTGCACATTGTGTACGTGTCTCTTCAGGTTGTTTTTCTGTGTGAATCTCATCTCGCAGTGGGGACAGGCGTGTGGTCGCTCCCCCGTGTGTATACACATGTGGACCATGAGCGCGCGCCGGCTGGGACAGAGACGGTTACACACTGAGCAGATTGGCCTCCACGTCTGGGAGAACACATGTGTCTCATGTGGACCTATAAAAAAAATGTTTTATTTTTTTTTAACAAAACACTTTATAGTAATACTACTGATGAAGGCTATGGCCGAAGTATATTTACTATTCAAGATATTAAAATAAACAGAAGTAACATGTGTGTATGGTATGTTTAATTGTTTAATTTAATAAAAATGTGGACCTTAAACAGACCTGGAAGTATTCAGACTTTGTGTTTCCTTCAATGCCAGTAATTTTGCTGTTGAAACCAGTGCTTAATCTGCCATTCACCAAATTAGCCATTTGCTACAAATTTGCAAGTTCGGCTAAAGAAATGTCCATTCAGCTATCAGTTTTTCTTCATAAAACCCCATAAAACAGCTAAAATGTAAAGAATTTCTATGCTCTACAGTAAATTTGGCTACAGAAAGTTTTGAGCAAGGGAGAGCCCTGTGAAACCTTCTGACTTTCAATAGGGACATTCATGATTTCATAAGAGACGCTATATCTGACACAATTTTTATTTCTATCCTGAAATTTCAACATTTAATACAAATTTTGTCGTTGTTGTTTTTCTAGATACATGTAAATATCATTTAAGAAACTTTTTAGGTGCCTTGTATTATGCTAAGGATTCTAATAAGTATAAGGCTTTCGTCAAAACAATGCTTATTCAAGAGATAGACTTATATTTAAAAAAAAAAACACATCATTTATGCAGTTATCTTTAAAAAAAAATCCAAATAAAAAATCGCTCACAATCAACCATATAACTTGTTAGATCAAAACAAATGAATGGCAAAATGGGAATTAAGGTGCGATTTCTGTGCAAAGGTTTTCCCACAAAGTTGGCACGAAAATGGTCTTTCCCCTGTATGAATTCTCATGTGTTTTCGCACGTCATTGGATCTTGTGAAGCCCTTTCCACAAATTGAGCAGAAATGTCTTCTCCTTGCTTGAAGTGAATTGTCACTGTTCTGAAAGATGCTATTGTCACCTGAAAGAAACAGAACATAAGCAACATTAGCGACACCAAGTTGTATGCAATTGCTCAATGTGCACTTTATGTGAACTGGGCCCTTATTCACCAACCATTTCTTAGACTTGATAGTATTCTTTGAAAAAAATCAAAGAAAATGCTAATTTTAGAAATTCAGCAGATGACATTTTAGCAGACGAAATATTTCCCGGCATGCAAAGGGTTAAGAATTCAGAAAAGACTTAGCCCCAAGGAAATATACTTCACAGTTTGAATGCATACAGGCTAAAAATGTTGCTTATGTCATTAATATATTGTTTTTAACATGGAATGTTGTAATTATAGGGGTGAAATGCAATGGTAGACTTTACTTTGAAGAAGTTCTAAAACATTGCAGTTTTTAGAATATTCTTTATTTTTAGACTTATGTGTAAGACTCGTTTTGTGAATACAGACCCGAAAATGTAAAAGTTCCCTGAAAGTAAATTTGAATGAAACAAGAGATGTGTTTGTCAGAAACACAATGCCCCCTACTGCGCCCCTTTAAAATAAAATTTATATTTATCATTTGGCAGGTATATAAATTATCTCCCTTTTAAGCTTGTTACTTCCCTTAGATTTAGTTTTTTGACCTTTGAACTTAAAAGATGACATTGACCTTTCACCACTCAAAATGTGCAGCTCCATGAGATACACATGCCTGCCAAATATCAAGTTGCTATCTTCAATATTGCAAAAGTTATGGCCAATGTTAAAGTTTTCGGACAGACAGACAGACAGACTTTTCTGACAGTTCAACTGCTATATGCCACCCTACCGGGGGCATAACAATGATAACACATTTACATATCTACTACTCCATACTAAATTGCTGTAGTTGTTTTACAAAGCTTAGTGAAAAAGTGATTTTTTTATGGAAATTTACAGAATGAATAATGTTTACATCTTATCCTTCCTTTAAAATCTTTAATCAACAGTGAATATTAAGTTGTGAAAACAATATATAGGCTACAAAATAGGTTAGACTGATTCTTACAAAACTTGTGACACTTTTACAAATTGAGAAACATCAAGTCAATTAATTATACATATTCACATTATATGGTTCTATTAACACAGACAAAACAAGGCTTGTCACCGTAGGATGACACATTTTTCCACATTTTTCGAAACCTAAACGCAAAACCAAAACGCAAAGAGTGACAGAATTTCAGACAGACAGACGGACGGACAGACAGATGGACAGTGCGATCACTATATGCCACCCTACCGGGGGCATAAAAAGTTCACAATAAAGTGATTGTTATTTTTCAAACCTTTATTTATGTACACAAACTTGACATGCATAGATATAAAAGCTATTGAAAATGGTATCAACTTTATTGACTACAAGATACATATATAAAACTGTTACTAATAAATATCAACAGCATAACACTGAAAGACTGTGACATGTTTACAAGAAAATAACAGCATAAAATTGAATAATGTACGTAACAAAACTTATAATTGCTATAATTACAAACAAAAAGTTGTTTTTAATTTAATTTTAATTATGATCATATCGCAACATTTAAAGAATTAATCTTAATAATATGTAGATGTTGATTTCTAATATTTTTTATCAAAGATGCAATTGTTATAGATTATTTTCCTAAAAACATAAACTATAAAACAGCCTGCTTAAGCGTTAAACCCATGTACAAAATTATTTACAAAAAAAGAATGCACACATTTATTAGGCAATTTTAAATTCAACAGTTTTTCTTGTCACTCTCATATGGTGTCTTCACTGCCTCATCCTTGATATGATAAACATTTTATTATTAACTAGAGCTTTGTCACAGACGTGACGTATACCCCCACATGCTGCATTGACACAGAATATTTTGCATGCTGTCTCACAAAACAAGAGAAGCTAATTTATGGCAATTTTTTTTTAATTATTATGCCATTATCATTTATGGCCATTTTGACCTTTGAACTCTTGAATTCTTTCGCATGACACGCCATCCAATGACTGTTAACCAAATTACAGTACAGAGTAATTTTAAAATCTCACAATGAATGACATAGTTATGGCCCGGACAAGCTCATTTTACGGCCATTTTTGACCTTTGAACTCAAAGTGTGACCTTGACCTTGGAGATATTGACGCAATTCTTTCTCATGACACACCGTCCAATGATGGTGAACAAATGTACCAAATGATTTTAAAATCTCACAATGAACGACTTAGTTATGGCCCGGACAAGCATTTGACCTTTGAACTTAAACCTTTGAACTCAAAGTGTGACCTTGACCTTGGAGATATCCACGTAATTCTTTTGCGTGACACACCGTCCAATGATGGTGAACAAATGTGCCAAATGATTTTAAAATCTCACAATGAACAACATAGTAATTGCCCAGACAAGCATTTGACCTTTGAACTTAAAGTGTGACCTTGACCTTGGAGATATTGATGTACTTCTTTCGCATGACACACCGTCTAATGATGGTGAACAAATGCACCAAGTCATTTTAAAATCTAACAATAAATGACATAGTTATGGTCCGGACAAACTTTCGGTTAAAAACGCACTTAGTGACCCCGTGACCTAGTTTTTGACCCAGCATGACCCATATTCAAACTTGGCCTAGACATCATCTAGATACAACTTCTGACCAAGTTTGGTGAAGATCGGATGAACTTTCGGGACAGACAGGCCGACAGACCAACAGAGTGACTCCTATATAGCCCCATTACCAATGGTAATGGGGGTATAAATATATAATGATTACATAAAAGAACTTGTTATTCATAGAATCAAATAAACATGCTAAATGGTAAAATTCTATGTACATAACGATAGAAAAAAATAATAACAAAAAAAATGCACCAAAAGTAAACCCCTTTGTTCATAAGCATTTACAGTGAGATTGTCAACTTGTCACAAAATACGTTTGTTTAAAGGTCTCTTCTAAATGGTTAAAACGTCTGTAGTGATTTAATAAGTTACTAACTGCAGGTAAAAAGTTGTTTAAAATAGAATTAAAATTGAATTTTCTTTCGGCTATTTTGAGCATACGTCGCGGCTTTCAGGCTACACACAACGTAAGTTGCAAAGTTGTAAACATTTCTTCCAATTATGAAACGGGTATATCTTCCAAAATTCTTGACAACGTTGCACCTATCAACAAAGAACCTTCGACAAAAACACCAACTTCATTTGCTTAAATGAGTAAATGTCAACAGTTCCGCTTTAGTATTAAGGTATTATTACATAGTCAAATAAAATGAAAATGTACCTGGACAGAATAAATAAAGCCAGAACACACTTTAGTTTTAAGCACCAAAATACACTCATGCGTGTTGTTAGAACACATTTACAAGAAAAACATGATGTTGTTAGAACACATTTACAAGTAAAACATGATGTTGTTAGAACACATTTACAAGTAAAACATGCTGGTAAAAGACAATTACAGGTAAGACATGAAATATTAAATAAAATGGTCCATTTTGAGATTGTTTAAGTTTCAAGCCACAGCATTATTGCAACATTTGTATGAGTCTATTAATCAAGAACTTCAAAGTTTTTCTAAGAGAGAGAAGAGCTTTCTATTACACTATAACAACATCAAAAAGTTGGTCTGAATCTTTAAACACTATATTATTAAGCTTAGTTATTACACATTTAATGTTTTGCAATTGGGAACAATTAACTTCAGGAGATTGGCCATGTTTTGTTCAGATTTGTTCGCACGTTGAAGCAGGGCTGACACATTTAACGTTATGCCATGGTACACAATTTACTTAAGGCAAAGTTTTGTGTCCATTTTCTTCACATGGCTATTCAGATTAGTTCGGACATTTTAAACCATGGTACACAATTAACTTTAGACAATCGGCAAAGTTTTGTGCCTTTTCTTCACGTGACTGTTCAGATTAGTTTGGACATTGAAGTGACACAATTAACTTCAGACGATGGGGAAAGTTTTATGTATTTTCTTCATGTGGCGATTCAGATTTGTAAGGACTCAGACAATTGGCAAAGTTTTGTGTATTTTCTTCACGTGGCTGTTGAGATTTGTTCGCACGTTGAAGCGGCGCTGACAGATGTGACACTCGAACGCTTTCTCGCCGGTATGCACGACCATGTGACGGGCGAGAAAGTCCTTGCGGCAGAACGCCTTACCGCACCATTCACATGTGTACGTCTTCAATTCGCTCAGCGCAGAGCCTACAGGCAAAGAATAGTCGCTATCGAGCAAGGGCCTTGCACTTGAAGAAAAGTCCATAGGCAAAGAATGGTCCGTATTGGTAGCGGATATTTCGGCCACCAGCCTAGGAGGTGGTCCGTTAACGATCTGGTAGAGCTTGTCAGAGAAGTAGGACTGTCTGTGGTGGTCATTCGATATGTGCTTTGACAGGATCGTCTTGAGAAATTTGTTATCTGAAAGTTAAAGAAAGAAAACATTAGTTTAGTTTAAACATTTTTAGTTTAGCTTGATTGCATTCAAAGCCTTAGGCTTATTGAAACAGTCTTATGTCCAATTCCTGGGTAGAAACTGAACTTGGTATCTATTGGGGAGATCTAAAGAACCCTGCCTGTAGGGATTGAATCCATAACCTCCTGGCCGCTAGGCACTCATTATATCAACTAAGCCACAGTGACCACGAAAACGTTAAGGCATACATACAAATACTGTCTTTCATAGAAAGAAAGCATTAAAAGAGGAGCTGATTCTCAGAGGTGGAATCGCATTGCTGAAATTGAAAGAATTCAATTGTGGAACGATCGTAAAAACTATTGTCTATGATTTGAATGAATCCTGCAATAAGAACCAAAGGCTTTATATTCAGGAAACAAGTATGTCAGTAATGCCTTTCATAAGATATCTAGGCACAAATAACGAAACATAATCAAGGAACCATAAGTTAACTCTTTCAGTGCTGGAATCGAATTGTGAAGGCCTTTGCAAACAGTTTGGATCCAGATGAGACGCCACAGAACGTGGCGTCTCATCAGGATCCAAACTGTTTGCTATTCTGATAGTATTCTTCGAAAAAAATCGAAGAAAATGCTTATTTTAGAAATTCAGCAGACGACATTTTAGCAGACAACAAATTTCCCAGCATGCAAAGGGTTTAAATCCTTATAAACCATCTAGGCTGCTACGCAAATCACTAGCCCCTGGCAGACTAAACATTTGGGGATCTATTATTTTGTTCACACATGCATTTAATTATCCATTAGGGCCGCGTTTATTAGGGAGGGAGCCTTTATTACAATTGAAATGGTATTTGCTGCTCACATGATGTTGTATACAACAATTTTAGAAAATGACATGAAAGCAAAAACAAGTCTTTGCAACATTCATCTTTTTAAGAGTAATAACAGATTCTTCATACATAGAAAACAATAGCAATAAAAAATGTTTGCGAAATAAGCTTAAAATTTTCCATGTTATGGATAAATGTATTAATACATTTAAACTGTGACTTATAATACTACTACTATATAGGAAATTTCCTCTAAATTATAAATAGTCAGACACAAATGATGAGGCAAAGTGACATTAACACTTAAAGAAAAGTTTTAAAGGTAATTAAATGAGCAAATGCTAAGATAATTAGTAATAATTAACGCTTAAAGAACACCTTCTGGCCTACAGAAACACACTATGGCAAGTTGCAAAATGCCACTTCAAGTTTACTTTCTGACTGCACGTTTCCCGCAATGTGGACAGACAAACGGACGGTCACACTGATCTACAAAAGCTCACTATGGCAAGTTTTGAAATGCGACTTCAAGTTGCTTTTCTGACTGCATCCTTTCCCACAATATGAACAGACAAACAGTTGTTCCCCAGTATGCACTCTCATGTGAATCTCTAGACTGTGTCGCCGCATGAACACTTTGGAGCAGATTTTACACTGGAATTTCAAATTCCAATTTATAGGGTCTCGATTTGTGCTGTAAAAGAAAACAGATTAAGTGTCAATAAAAGATAACTTTGAGAACGTTCTCTATAAGGAATGGAATACCTTAGAGAGTTACCTCCCCTGAATGATTATAAGAAACAGGTAGGACTTATTGATGGATGTAATTAAGTGCTACTTATTAGTGTACAGTTGCCTCTAGTATCTCCATTCCTATTCCAAAATAAATGGGTATCAAATTAACTCCCTTGGTTTAGGAAAAGAAATCAGATTAAGTTTCAATTATGAATGTTATATATGTCAGTTAAATTCAAGAAAGTTTTATTATCACTTAAATGGACTTGTTCAGAGATTGTGGAATGACAATATTCCAATTTGTTGTCAAAGATTAAAAAAACAATAAGAATTAGGGAGCAAATCAACACTAACGGCAAACTTAAACCATTGCAAAAGTCTGCGAGTCTGTGAATATAAAGTCCCTTAAAGAGGCCAATACTTAATTTGTTTCTGTAACATTACAGTGCAACAAATTACAAATTACTGTATCTATTTCCAAATCATAAATTCAAAACTGGTTATAAAAATTATTTGTTCAGTTGTTGTTTTTTGGATGATGAGCAACAAACTGTTCTTATAAAAGATAAAACTTTGTAAAAAATATCTAGCATAGCTGTTAGTTTACAAATGTGCAATAAATATCTCGCCATAACCCTTTCAGGAAGTTCCAGCATTCTCTATTGCACTTGACTTATAGGCTGAAAACTTCCTCAATGACTAAGTTTAAATGAAGTGTTTATTATGACTGTCATAACACTTCATTTAAACTTATATCTCTTTTGGGTACTGCCAGAGTATTACCAATCTTCTGCATCAGGCCACTTTGCAAAACTTTCATTCTTCAAGATCTTTGCCATCTTCCAACATATTGTTTAATGTAAGAGGTTTATAATTGCTTCTCGAGTCATGTTTTTCCTAACTGTTCAACAGGATTCCTCCCCCAAAAACATTGTAAGTCTATTTCAAATTATGTTCCTCATTCTTGGAAAACTGGGCTTAATCCATGTGTATAAAGTGTCAATCCAGATTAGCCTGCACAGTCCACACAAGCTAATAAGGGACCACACTTTCCCCCTTAACTGGATTTTTGTTTCAAAGACATTTCCTTCACACACAAAATTAAATGAAAAGGGAAAGTGTTGTCACTGATAAGCCTGTGCAGTCCACTGCTGGGCCAACACTTTACACACATGTCATCTACCATTGTGATCTGCACATGTTACACACAGAATATTCCGTATTAAAATCAGTTGGATTATCGTTTAAACATTTTCCTTTTTAGAAAATAAAGTTTCAAAACAAGCTTTCCCTAAGTTGGAAAGGTTTTAAACACAACCAAAGACCTATCAATATACATGTATATTGATAAGTCTTTGACACAACAAAGTATAGATCATTTCAGATTTCAAAATAAATTTGGCAAAACATATAACATAAAAAGAAAGATAAATCATTGAACATTAATCATATGAAACTTTTTAATATGAAACTTCTTATGACAATATTTCAGCAAATAGCTCAACACACAACCAAGGTCAATTATACAAAAAATAAAATATTCTCAGAAGAAAAAATATTGGATGTTATCCAGTGAAAAAGTCAGAAACAAATTACAACGAGATGTATTATTAACACTAGTTGATTTTTTGTTAAGGTTATTATATGAGAAAATAGGTCATTACTCATTAGAACTAATTAACACCGAAAGAACACTTAATGGCCACCAACAAAGCGGCCTACAAAAACACGCTATGGCAAGTTGCTAAATGCGACTTCAAGTTCACTTTCTGACTGCACCGTTTCCCACAGTGTGGACATTCGAACGGACGATCGCCGGTGTGCACGCGCATGTGATTCTCCAGATGAAGTCGCCGCAAGAACGTCTTGAAGCAGATTTCACACTGGTGTTTCCTACTCCCAAACAGTGGATCTGGTACGTCATCCTTTGATGCTGTAAATACAGATTAAGGGTCAGAAAACGAAAACCTTGAACATTTATTAAGGGTCAGGAAATGAAAATCATGAACATTTCTTGATCAAGGGTCACTTAACAAGAAACTTGACAATTTCTTTCTTAGGGGTCAGTATACAAAAACCTTGACAATTTCATTATTAAGGGTCAGTAAACGAAAAACCTTGACAATGTCTTTATTAAGGGTCAGGAAAAGAAAACCTTAAAAATATCTTTATCAAGAATTAAACATATTTAAGCTCAAGTTCAAAGGGCCCCATGAGAAAATGAAAATTTAATTTTAAGTATTAAGTAAAAATCGATGCATTGCGTTTGATTTACCCTGTAGTAATTTATTATATATAACATGAAATAAATTTGTAACACCTTAAGCTCGAGTTAAAAAATTGTATTAAGAAATTATTTTGAAAATAAAATGTTTATCATCACTACAGAGTGGTATTATTGCAGTCCCGTAATGTGTGTTTGAAACTTCAGAGAAAAATATATTACTATCAGGTCTCACAAAACATCATTTCAACAACTGCATATAAACAAATTAAACAAATTATGTTTGTGTATATGTTTTATTACAGTAACTAATATCAGAAAACATACTTGAATATTAAAGTGGTATGCCTAATATAACTGTAACAAATGCACTCAAATTACTTTGCTATTCAGTAATACGCTTCTGTCCATAGTCAAGCATCCCTCGCTCCACCCTTCCACTTATACGCTGATTATTTTCAATGACTGCAACTAAAGGCATACTTAATACTTCATACAATAACTAACAACTCCTTCCGGCACAAGTGCTTTTACCAGTTTTCTGCATCTTGCCACTTTGTGCAATATTCATTCAAGATCTTCATCACTACGATAATGCTAGATGTAAGAAGCTGAAAACCATGGTATTTTTCTTACTCGTGTACAGGGTCCATAGTCCAATAACATCTTAAGTATATTTAAAAATATGTTCACCGAGATTAAAAATCAATAATTGTTTTAATTTTACATATATAACATGAGTGATATTTTTATTGTCATCTACCATCGTAAATCTAACAAACATAATCATCCAAATTAAAACAGCATGAATATTGTTTAACAATTTTCCACACTTTGGTTGCAAAACAAGCTTTCCCAAAGTTGGAAAAGATCACATTTGTTTCTGATTAGGAAATGATCAATTTTGGCAAAATAACATAATAAGAAAATAATAAGAACTTTGAACACTTTGAATATGAAAATTAAAACAAGATTTCAGCAAATACCTACTTTACCATGTATTATGCACAGTTTCATACCCCAAAATTTCAACTGGTTACGCGTTATAAATTGAAACAATTTTTCCTTATTAGATTTTTTTTTCCTGCAATTTGGCATTTAAAAATCTGGTGCACATTTTACATGGTTTACTGTAACATAATAAATGGCTTGAGTACAATAGTTAAAACACATAACTAGTGCCAGTAAAATGTTGTTGTTTTTTAATTCGGTGATGGGCCCAGTGAACTGTCCACATAATGTGTAACCATGTGGCGTTTCAGATTTCCCTTCACGGCAAAGCTCTTGGCACACATGGAGCACGCATAGGGTCGGTCACCAGTGTGCGTGCGCAGGTGGTTCTCCAGGGCTAGCCTGCGCGGAAAATACTTTTGACAGATCTTGCACTGGTGCCTTTGGTTTGGACTGTACGTGGGGTCCAAGCTGTCCATGGTCCTCCCAAAACCTGCAAATAACAAACAATAAAATGATTTGAGTCACGCTCTGAAAAAACAGGGCTTAATGCATGTGTTTCAAAAGCCACACAGACTTATTGGGGACGACACTTTTTGCCTAGACTGGATTTTAGTTTAGAACAGACATCCTTAAGACATAAAATTCAATGATAGCAAACATTGACGACACTTTACGCACATGCTTTAAACCCCATTTTCGCAGAGCGAGGCTCAGATTTGTATAACATAAGTGTGATTGATATGATGTCCGCCAAGTCTCCCAATGAATTAGCCCTTTGAGCGCTGGAACCGGATTTTGAAGGCCTTTGCAAACAGTTTGGATCCAGATGAGACGCCACAGAACGTGGCGTCTCATCAGGATCCAAACTGTTTGCTATTCTGATAGTATTTTTTGAAAAAAAAATCGAAGAAAATACTTAATTTTAGAAATTTAGCAGACAACATTTTAGCAGACGACAAATTTCCCAGCATGCAAAGGGTTAGAGATATTAAATTTTGACCAAGAGATACTTAAGTTCGACATAGAGATTTTTTTATTTTTTTTTTAGATGCTGATTAAAACACAGTTTTTTATATGCCAAAGCTTATCTAATATTTACACTAAAATAACTCAAAACTGAAACAAGTACTTCTCTTGCCTCATGTACACATGTGTTTCCATGTATATATGATACATGTTAACATATAATTGCAGACCACACACTATATTTTTATGTTCAATTAAAAATGAAAATCCATGCATAGATCAATATAGTTTATTTGCACTATTTCATGGAAAAAAAATATATAGAAAATTAAGAATACATGTGAAATATTTTTCCAGATAGTTTTCATAAAAATGTAACAGTTTTTCCTACAGTTACAATTGGAACTTAATAACAGTGCTCCAGCTATGATTTGAAAAAGACAGGGTGTTCTTTTGTAAAAAGAGCACTAGAGCACACATGCTTCTATTACCCCTGTGGCATATTTTCAATAAATTACATACTGCATTTATTTTCATTGAAAACATTTTCCTATAATTAATAAAACTAGTTTCACTGTGTAGATTAAGATAATTCATTGTAACTACTAATACAATTTTCTGCACAATAATGTGATCAAAACAAAAAAGGGTATTGCGGGTGTCCGAGGGGGCAGGGTGGGACCTTAAGGCAGCAGGGTGCTGTGCACTTCCATTTAGGCCTAGCTGGAGCACTGCATAAATAAGAAAACTTCTATTATATAATAATAATATAACAGGTTTACAGCCTGTTGAACAGATCATTTTGGAGGACTGTCAGATCCTTGTGGACAACTGAACAAGTCTAGCCCTTTTCATGCTGGGTAATTTGTCGTCTGCTAAAATGTCGTCTGCTGAATTTCTAAAATTAGCATTTTCTTCGATTTTTTTCAAAGAATACTATCAGAATAGCAAACAGTTTGGATCCTGATGAGACGCCACGTTCTGTGGCGTCTCATCTGGATCCAAACTGTTTGCAAAAACCTTCAAAATCCGGTTCCAGCGCTCAAAGGGCTAGCGCATCACCAGCATGAACAAGCATGTGCCTGCTCAGACTGCATTTCACACCGAAACTCTTGCCACAAATGCCGCAACTGAAGGGTTTTTCTCCAGTGTGCGTTCGTATGTGATTGTCCAGAAACAGTTTCCGATGAAATCCTTTATCGCAGAAATGGCACTGGAACTTCCTGGCTGAACTGCTTGAGTACATGTGGTCTCCTCTACCCTCAGGCGCGGTGTTTGTCCGACTCTCTGCGATTGCTTCAAAAAGAACAGGCCAATTAGATTTTTTTTTTAGTTTAAAGCTTTTTATTTAAACATTTGTATAAGACTTAGGCTTATTGAAACGCTCTAGAGTCCGTTGCCCGGGCGGAACCAGTACTTGGTGTCTTTTAAGAAGATCTAATGAACGATCCCAGCAGAGCAATGTTGTCGCATGCAGAAAAATTAATTACTTCATAAGAAAAATGCTTAAATCCATTACATGTGTTTTGTGTCTTTGTTCAAGATTGGTTCCTTGCAATAAATAAAGGTCATCATGCCATAAAACTGGTTGTCTCTTGCTGGTGCAGCTAGAGTTTCACTTCGTATACATTAATTTAGCCCTTTGANGATCATCATTTTCTTCTCTCTTTTTCAAAGACCACTATCAGAATAGCAAACAGTTTGGATCCTGATGAGACGCCACGTTCTGTGGCGTCTCATCTGGATCCAAACTGTTTGCAAAGGCCTTCAAAATTCGGTTCCAGCACTGAAAGAGTTATATATGTTGTAGTGAAGAATACCCTGTGACGCCTCATATAGTAATTCACACTACCGGTAGATAACATACAATTAATGGAAATTCTGAAAAGACAAATTAGAATTGTTTGAGAACTTTTAATGTAGTGTTACAAAAGTCGCAAATACATGACTTCATCAGAGACTCATTTGTATAATGAACGATGCACATATATTTAAATGGTGAACATTTACATGAACAGGAATACTTTGTGTCCAACGCAACATTAACAAAGTAACATTTAACTGTGGAATGAGAAAACATGAAAGTGACAAAGAACAGCTGAAGTTATCCATAAGACGCTTTAGTTTATGAATATATATGGAACAAGCTAAATAGCTATATGTCAGTTATACCTACCAATCGCAAGAAAATGCATAACTTCCAAAAAAGGTGAGATCAAATGCATCAATGTGCACAATTTGACTCCACTTTCTAGCGTGTCTCTAAAACTTAAGCTCAGCGCATTAACTATCCAAGTGGAATCGTCGATTTTACTACTCTAAAACTAAATGTCAGCTGGGTTAACTATCCAAGTCCCATCATCCACTTTACGACTCCCAATATGGGTCACCATGTGTGACTTTAAACTTCCCTTCACGCTAAAGCTCTTCTGACACACCCGACATTGGAACGGTTTGTCCCCCGTGTGCGTTCGAATGTGGTTCTCGAGGTGAAGTTTGCGATTGAAACCTTTCAAGCAATATGGACAGCAGTGTTGGCGGTTCTTGTCCAGGGTGTTGTCCATGCCGCTCTGGTCAAAACTAGGGTTTTTAAGAAGTTGCCCAGAGTCTGAAAAAAAATGCAAAAATACTGTAAAATCACTTTTATTCATGGGACATTAATTTTTGTTGTTTTTGATGGGTTGACCCATCCAAATCTATAACACAAACACATCAGATAAGTGCTACGCAAATGGCTTTCTTCTCCAAAATCAGAAATCCATTAACGAAACTGTCCTTGAAAAAGTGATTTTTCAAAAAACCCACTAAATTTTATGCCGCCGAATATATAAGATTTTATAGTACTTAAGTCCTATTAAGATATTATTGAAGGAGTGTAACTCTACATTTAATGTGTCGCTCAAAGTACCTGTGCCAACCAGCTTTACTGATGATTCGGTAACTATCCTCTGTATAGTTCAAATTGAACTTCCCATCCAAAAGAAAACGTTTAGTTTAAAGCAATTAATTAAGATCAATATTTGTGTTCTTTAAAGGTTAAGAGCATCAAGCAAGATTTTCACATTATAATAAGTGTATTTATTTACTTATTGCCAGAGAAGGGCATTTCCTCCAGTCAAATCATAATAACTTAAGTTCCAAATAAAATGTTAATTGCAAGGAAATCCATAAAAACATAGTGCCTTCTAAAACAGAAAACCCTTAAATTGAAAAACAGAATGATCACTCAAAGCGGATTTCAAGTTCCGAACAAAGTCACTGCTCACAACCATAAAAAGACCAAGTTCCAGTTTCAAAATAATTTGACTTCATACAGGCACATCTCTATAGCACATCATCACATCCAATTTTCAAGTCACTTCATGAGTCATATTCTGGAAAAATAGGGCTTAATGCATGTGTGAAAAGTGTCTTCCCAGATTAGCCTGTGCAGTCCACACAGGCTTATCAGGGACAACACTTTGGACCACAACTCGATTTTTGCTAAAAAAAAGACTTCCCTTACAGAAAAAGTACCATAAAAGTGAACTGCAAAGGCTATTCTGGGATGACACTTTACACACATCGAGGGGTGAATGGAAGACTGTCGTAACTCATATTAAATAAAGAAGGAGATACAACAGTTTTCCGTTCAGCCCTCGACATGCATTAGGCCCCTTTTTCTCAGAGCGAAGTTCACTTCATTTATTGACAATGTGGGTCACCATATGTGACTTTAAGTTTCCCTTCACATTGAAGCTTTTCTCGCACACAGGGCACTTGTATGGTCTGTCTCCTGTGTGCGTACGAACATGGTTTTCCAGGTGGAGTTTACGTAGGAAGATTTTGTGACAATATGGGCAACTGTGCTGATGGTAAGGAAAGTGTTCCGAAGTGTTCTCGCTGCTCTTGTTGATAGAGGTCTGGTTGAATCGCATGAAGCCTGAAATGAGCAAATAGAAATGTAAGTCTGCATTATATGATTGAGCAAATAGAACTGCAAGTTTGCAATAGATAATAAGTGTTGTAGTGTAGCCTCATACTATGTCACACGTTACATACCTGCGCTAACCGGCTTTTAATACCTGTTTGGCAATTGAACACTTTTATGTTCACATTACACAAGCAAAAATAATATCAGCCTCGTTCTTGGAACACTGGGCTTAACCCTTTGCATGCTGGGAAATTTGTCGTCTGCTAAAATGTTGTCTGCTAAATTTCTAAAATTAGCATTTTCTTCGATTTTTTTCCAAAGAATACTATCAGAATAGCAAACAGTTTGGATCCTGATGAGACGCCACGTTCTGTGGCGTCTCATCTGGATCCAAACTGTTTGCAAAGGCCTTTAAAATCCGGTTCCAGCGCTCACTGGGCTTAATGCATGAGCGTAGTGTCATTCCAGACGAGCATGTGGAATCCGCACAGGCTAATCAGGGACAACACTTTCCACTTTTATGGAAAATTTTATTTAAAGAAGGTTTTTTTTTAGAAAAAATCCATTTTAGGCAAAAAGTGTCATCACTGATAAGCTTGTGTAGACTGCACAGGCTAATCTTGGATGACACTTGCGTACAAGCCACGTTTTCCTAAAGTTATAGTAAATTTTACAATATGGTATAGAGAAGGGATTCAATACCAAAACTCCAAAGACATGTATACTGCAGAATGCTTTTGATAAAAACATAAATTTACCCTTAAGTTATTTTGTAAAGCCAGACAGCTTTTATTAATGTTATAAATATAGCTTCAATGCCTTATATCTAGCTTCTAACACCGCATAAGTTTCAAACAAAATCCATAAGTGCATCTAACAAAGAAAAACCTTAAATTGCAAAACAGAATGATTTCTCGAAGAGGGTTTAAAGTTCCAAACAAAGTGACTGCTTACAACTATGAAAAGACCAAAAATTACAAAATACTGTTAAATCATATATATTCGTTGAAATGAAATTCATGTTTTTTTAGAAAAATGACTCTTTTGTGGACAAGAATTTGCGTCAGTCATTTTTTGACATGTTTGTATTAAATTTGTGGATGGTTCAAAACAAGAAATCAATTAAAATTAATGTCCCATGAATAATTATGATTGTACAGTAATGTGACTTCGCACAGGCATGTCTCTAGAGCACATCATCACATCCAAGTCACTTCACCAATTAGTTTAACCCTTTGCATGCTGGGAAATTTGTCCTCTGCTAAAATGTTGTCTGCTGAATTTCTAAAATTAGCATTTTCTTCGATTTTTTTTCTAAGACCACTATCAGAAAAGCAAACAGTTTGGATCCTAATGAGACGCCACGTTCTGTGGCGTCTCATCTGGATCCAAACTGTTTGCAAAGGCCTTCAAAATCCGGTTCCAGCACTCAAAGGGTTAAACCTATTTATTTTAGCTTGATTGCACCGAAAGCCTTAAGCTTATTGAAATGCTCTCGAGTCAGTTTCTTGGGTAGAACCAGTACATGGTGTTGAGATCAAAGGAACGCTCGCACAGTGGGGATCAAACCTGCTAGGGGAACACCACATCCACATATCCAATATGCCACTGCATCCTCATTTGTGTCGTGTTCTGAGAAAACTGGGCATAATGCTTGTGCATAAATTGTCATACCAGATTAGCCTGTGAACAGGCTAATCAGGGACGACAATTTCCGGTTTTATGGAATTTTTTGTTTAAATGCTGTCTCTTCTAAGCGAAAATCCAGTTTTAGCGGAAAGTATCGTCCAGGATTAGCCTGTGCGAACTGCACAGACTTATGACGACACTTTACGCACGAGCATTATGCCCAGTTTTCTCAGAACACGACACATTTATCACTTCCACTTTATGGATATGTAATGTGGGTCACCATGTGAGACTTCAAGTTTCCCTTCACGTTGAAGCTTTTCCCGCATGTAGAGCACTTGAATGGTTTTTCTCCCGTGTGTATTCGAATGTGGTTTTCCAGGTGCAGTTTGAATTGGAAGGTTTTCTGACAATACGGGCAGGCGTGCGGGCGGTAAGGAGTCAAAGTGTTTATTCTGCTCTTGTCGATAAAGGTCCGGTTAGTTCGTGTGAAATCTGAAATGAGCAAAAAATAGAACCATGTACAAATCTGGTTTTTAAATGGAAAAATTCGGGAAATCAAGTTTTTATATAAAGAAATAACAAGTGTTCCAAAGTTTTCCTGCTGCTATTGTCGATAGAGGTCTGGTTAAATCGCATGGAGTCTGAAATGAGCAAATAGAACTGTAAGTTTTGTAATATGATAAGTGCTGTATTGTCGTCTCATGTTATGCCTACCAGGCTTTATTACGTGTTCGGGACTGAATTTTTTTAAGAACACATTAATCAAGGGAAAATTATATGAGCCTCGTTCTTGGAACACTGGGCTTAACCCTTTGCATGCTGGGAAATTTGTCGTCTGCTAAAATGTTGTCTGCTAAATTTCTAAAATAAGCATTTTCTTCAAAAAAAATTCTAAGAATACTATCAGAATAGCAAACAGTTTGGATCCTGATGAGACACCACGTTCTGTGGCGTCTCATCTGGATCCAAACTGTTTGCAAAGGCCTTCAAAATCCGGTTCCAGCGCTCAAAGGGTTAATGCATGAGCGTTGTCATCCCAGATAAGCCTGTTCAGTCTGCACAGGCTAATCAGGGACAACACTTTCCGCTTTTATGGAATTTTTCGTTTAAAGGAAGTCTCTTTGTTTTTAAATCAATTTTAGGTGGAAAGTGTTGTCACTGATTAGCCTATGTAGATTGCACAGGCTAATCTGGGATTACACTTTACGCACATGTATTAAACCACGTTTTTCTAGAGTGATGATCATATAGTAAATTTTACAATATGTTTCTAGAAAGGGATTTTATACCAAAACCTAAAAGACATGTATACAACAGATTCCTTTAATTCAAATAGATAAATTTGCCCTGAAGTTATTATGTAAAACCAGAAAGCTTTTTATTTATACATGTAGTTATAAAAATATTAAATTAAGTTCAAAATTTTAAAAGGAGGCTTCCATGCCATATACCTAGCTCCTAACATCGTATCAGTCTCAAATAAAATGACAAGCAAATGATCAAATAGCGAAAAAGAGTCGTCTCACACGCCAAGACCTCAGGTTGCAGCCTAGTGACTTATTACAAACAAACTTTCATGTTGCAAAACTAATAGTCTTTATAGAAACTTCTGAAAAAACACTCATTGCCACACCGAATAACAGTTGAAGTCACATTAATTTATCACAGTGTTTAAATCCACCATTTTGGGTATGGGAGAGAAGCCCTTTGGATTGGGAAAAATCACGTCATTTTAACTAATATTGGGAAAGTGCTGTTTTTTTTTTGGCAATCAAATACTTTTAAATTAAAAAGTGCTTTTAATATCATGTTTACTAAGGTAAGACAATAAAATGCATAGGGAAATTAACTAAATGTTGCAATTTTATTCACAATTTTTTTTCTTAAACCTTCAATTTGGGAATTTAAGTCAGTCCTTTGGGAAAAATATACTTTTTGACATTGTGAATGAGGCCGAATTACGGCTCACAAGACAACACTGTATCACATTATCCGTTCACTGTTAACATGCGTAACCATGTGCGTCTTCAAATTTCCCTTCACATTGAAGGTTTTTCCGCACATTCGACACTTGAATGGTTTTTCTCCCGTGTGAATGCGAATATGGTTTTCCAGGTGAAGTTTGCATTTAAAGTTTTTCTGACAATACGGGCAGGTGTAGGCATGCCCGCGATAAGTAATCAAAGCGTTTGTGCTGCTCTTGTCGATAAAGGTCTGGTTGGTTCCCACGAAGTCTGAAATGAGCAAATAGAACTGTATGTCAACTTCATCCCATAAGTGTTGTATTGTAGACTCATGTCATCCCATATTTTTTCATACTTAAGCTGACAGGCTTTATTACTTGTTCGACCCTTGAAATTTGTCGTCTGCTAAAATGTCATCTGCTGAATTTCTAAAATTAGCGTTTTCTTCGTTTTTTTCAAAGAATACTATCAGAATAGCAAACAGTTTGGATCCTGATGAGACGCCACGTTCTGTGGCGTCTCATCTGGATCCAAACTGTTTGCAAAGGCCTTCAAAATTATGTAGACGTTAAACATGGAAAAATTATAAAGTATATACAATATGGTTCAGGGTTGGGATTCAATACCAAAACTCTAAAGACATGTATAATGCAGATTTCTTTTATTCAAATCAATAAATTTACTCATTAGTTATTATGTAAAACCAGAAAGCTTTTTATTTATTCTACAAAAAATATCTTAATTTCAAGGTTTTAAAAGTGGCTTCCATGTCTTATACCTAGCTCCTTACCATGCATATGTTTCAAATAAAATGACATGCAAAATAAATGATCAAATAGCAACAAAGAGTCGTCTCACACGCCAAGACATCAGGTTGCAGCCTAGTTATTTATTACAGCAAAAAGTCAAGGTGCAAAATAAGTTGAGCTTTAATAAACATGTCTAAAAAAGGAGACTTCAGAAGTATTTTTAACACTTTCTGCTCAGATTGATATACAAATGTAATGTCAGGAAAAAATAACTTAAGACATATTTTTAAACACTTTCTGCTTAGATTGAGCGTGTTCTGCCTGTCCAGTAGGCCCGATGAGAGCCATTTTTTTAATATATTTTATTATATATTTATACATATATTATAACAGAAACATGACTAATTACAGCCAAATGTTTATGTTGCAAAATAAGTTAGGTTTTAATAGAAATGTCTGAAAACACACACATTGTCACACTGAATAACAATTGAAGTCACATTATACAGTGTTTTTATTCACCATTTTGGAAATGGGAGACGGGCAATTTGGATTGGAAAAAATCACGTCATTCTGACTAAAATTGGGAAATTGCTGTTGTTTTTTTGCAAAAAAATACTTTAAAATAACAAAGGTTCGACCATAAAAAGCATAAGGAAATTAACTAAATGTTGCATTTTATTCACAATTTTTTTGTTCTTAAACCTTCAATTGGGAATTAAAGGCAGTCCTTTGGGAAAAAAATATACTTTTTGACATTGTAAATCGGGCTGAAAAACAGCCTAAAAGAAAACACTGTATCAAATCAAAGGTTGACTGCTAACGTGCGTAACAAAGTGTGCCTTCAAGTTTCCCTTCACATTGAGGCTTTTCCTGCACATTCGACACTCGAATGGTTTTTCTCCTGTGTGTATGCGAATATGGTTTTCCAGGTGGAGTTTACATTTGAAGTGTTTCTGACAATACGGGCAGGCCATAATACTGAGTATTAACATATTATGCATTTCAAAAATTGAAAATGGCAAAACATAGTTAAACAGTGGCTTTATACGTGCTGCCATAACACAATGCTGCCATAATACTGTCTAGAATGTAAGGCACATGTCTCAGAATATGCAATATGAATAAAATACCATCATGGAAAATAATGTCTGATGATCAGACACAAATGTATGTACATGTAGGAATATCATTATAAAAGAAGTAAATGTAGATTGCTCATAATATATATATATTCCTTTGAACCCATCTGTTATTTATGTATGAGAATTCCACAGATAATGCTAGATATATCAGCAACATATGTCCTACAATCAAGCATAACAAAATTATATATTTGGCTCTAAAACTCTCACAAATTTGTAATTAAACTGACTAAGACAAATACTGAAATAACAACACAGTAGAGATCATTTGAGCAAAAAAAAACAATGAACATAAACAACAAGAGATGTGTTTGTCAGAAACACAATGCTCCTAATGCGCCGTTTTGATTTATTTTTTTTACCTTTGACCTTGAATGATGACCTTGACCTTTCACCCTTCAAAATGTGCAGCTCCGTGAGATACACATGCATGCAAAACATGAAGTTGCTATCTTCAATATTGCAAAAGTTTATCACAAAACTTTAATATTGGTTAAAGTTTTGGACAGACAGAATGACAGACAGACAGACAGACAGACAGACAGGCCAAAAACAATATTCCCCCTTTTTTTAAAAAGGGGGCATAAAAATGTACAGTTGAAAATTGGAAAGTATAATGTTATAATACAAGTGGATGTCACAACATTTAATTAAATAAAAAGTTTCAAGATTCAATAGGAAATCACGAAATTATTAATATAATTATGAATAAACTAGTAAAGGTTATAACAACAAATTATTTCACACAATTATTTCTTAACTGATCTGACACAGAGAAATTCTCATGGATTTCATTTACATCATTGCACCACTACAAAGGGATTTTTTATTGTCGCACAATTCCCTTGGCGCATGCGCGCCGTGGGATCTTCTGTATGGGCGTTTGTGGACGTGAAAATAAAGTTGTAAAGCTATTACGACGAGTGATCCCAATTACCATAAAGCCAATGCGATTAGCGCTAATTAAATGCAATTGATGTTACAGCCTTGTTACAATACGATGTGAAACATGGATTTTTTAGATTTTTTTCCCTGCAAACAAAAACTGGTCAACAAGTTGTTTGAAATGTTCGAAGCTTTCATATGTGTTATAAAATCCAGGTGTGGTGGACTTCCTTGTAGTTGGACAGTAGGTGAAAATCTTTTGTATACTGTTCGCAACCTGTTCCTTCGATGGCGTGTAACGTTTCTTCATCCCACCACACCTGGGCACACCGCACGCGCTGCAAGGTTTCCCACTTTTATGCTTGCGGTAAGGAATCACAGTATTCGCTTTGCTCTTGTTGATAATTAAAGGTCCGATAAGCATGAATTCTGAAAAGAGTGAATAGAACTGTAAGTCCATGTTATATGATAAGTGTTGTATTGTACTTTGTAGTCTTATGTTATCCCATACATGATGCATTCGCTAACCGGCTTTTATTACGTGTTTGGCGATTTAACTCTTTTATGTAGACTTTAAACATAGGAAAATTATATATGAGCCTGGCTTTGGGAAAACTGGACTTAATGCATATGCATAATGTCATACAAGATTAGCCTGTGAAGTCTGCACAGGCAAATCAGGGACGACACTTCACCTACGCTGGCTTTGGAGAAGACACTTGCTTTCAACAAAATATTCTCTTAAAAAGCGAAAAGTGTCGTCTCTGATAAGCCTGTGCTTATATGGGACGACACTTTACGCACATGTATTAACCCCATTTTCCTAGAGAAAGGCTGATTTCCTTAATTATACAATAAGGTTAAGGTATGGGATTATATACCAAAACCCCAAAGTCATGTATAGTGCACAATGATTTTATTCAAATAGATAAATTTACCCTTAAGTTATTATGTAAAACCAGAAAGCCTTTTATTAATGTTACACAAATATCTTGTTAAGTTCAAGGTCTTGAAAAGTGGCTTCCATGTCTTATACCTAGCTCCTTACCATGCATATGTTTCAAATAAAATGACACGCACAATTAATGATCAAATAGCAAACAAGAGTCCTCTCACAAGCCACAACCTCAGGTTGCAACCAAGTGACTTATAAAAAGGAAATGTTCAAGTTGCAAAATAAGTTGAGTTTTAATAAAAATGTATAGAATTTTTTTTTTAGAAATATTGTTAACGCTTTCTGCGTTGACTGATGCAAATGTCTGGAAAAAGAACTTAAGAAATATTGTTAACGCTTTCTGCATAGATTGATAAAATGTCTGGAAAAAGAACTTAAGAAATATTTTTAACGCTTTCTGCGTAGATTGCAAAAAAATGTCTTGAAAAAGAACGTAAAAATATTTTCACAAAGTCACGTTAACACAAGCCAAGACCTCAGGTTTCAGCACAGTTACTTATTACAAGCAAATGTTAAAGTTGAAAAATAATTTCAGTTTTAATAAAACATGTCTGAAAATTAACAAAAAAAACATTGTCACACGGTACAACAATTGAAGTCACATTATCACATGTAGAATTTAAATGATTTTTTGTATGCTATTAATGAGCGGTTTAAAAACATGTTGAATGTGGTACACAACATTTACATCGTACTAGTATTCAGTATTCCCTGCACGATTGAATACACCACTTAAAAACATAATGCGTTTTCCTCAACGTCATGGAAAAAATCATCACAAATTACAAGATAATAAAACAACCTAATACAAGAAAGATTTCATGTTACAATAACAATGCAATCATAACCAATGATATAGATGGAGCCCATTTTTTTTTTTACATTTTTCATCCGCATTAATTTCTATTACATCATCAGTTGACTTCCAAAGTGTGTAACCATGTGAGCCTTCAAGTTTCACTTCACACTGAATGTTTACACACACAACTGACACTCGACAACAAAAAAGGTGTATTTTTTTGTATTTTTCTTGCACTTATGTGCGTTCAAGGTGTATTTATTTATGCGAAAAGAACACTTTAACTTAAAATAAGTACGCTTCAGTGCATTGTGAGTGCGTTTTAAGTATATTGTCCACTGTATTAATACACTTTTTTGTAAAACATAAAACAAAATAAAAATGAAACAAGGGCTATTTGTAAAACATGCATGCCCCCCAAATTGGCTGTCAGTTGTAGTGGCAGCCATTGTGTGACCTTGACCTTTGACCTAGTGACCTGAAAATCAATAGGGGTCATCTGCCAGTCATGACCAATGTCCCTATGAAGTTTCGTGATCCCAGGCCTAAGCGTTCTTGAGTTATCATCCGGAAACCATTTTACCCTTAG
>VMBQ01002450.1:36716-59636 GCA_007657795.1 Dreissena rostriformis | reverse complement strand
TGCGCCAACAAGAAAAAGTCTAACGCACGCATTGACGGACAGACGGACGGTCTGATGTAACCAATTTTCAATAGGGTTCGAGTCCTCATTAATATAAAAACACTGAACAAGTTTGAAAAGAATCCGATGAAAACTGTGGAGTTTATCACGTAAACAATAAAAAGTGTAACGCGCGCAGGGACGCTTGACGGACGGACAGACGGACGGTCTGATGTAACCAATTTTCAATAGGGTTCGAGTCCTCATTAATATAAAAACACTGAACAAGTTTGAAAAGAATCCGATGAAAACTGTGGAGTTTATCACGTAAACAATAAAAAGTGTAACGCGCGCAGGGACGCTTGACGGACGGACAGACGGACGGTCTGATGTAACCCATTTTCAATAGGGTTCGAGTCCTCATTTATATAAAGACACTGAACAAGTTTGAAAAGAATCGGATGAAAACTGTGGACTTTATCGCGTAATCAAGTAAAAGTCTAACGGACGCACACACGCACACACACACGGACGGACGGACGGACGGACGGAAACCACACCATGACATAAGCTCTTCCGGCCTTCGGCCAGTAGAGCTAAAAAAAAAGAAATGCTGGCACCTTTTTTCATAAAATTAAAAAAAAAAAAAACTTGTAAATATTTCCACTAGGGATTGAATAATACTTTGTGGATTGTGAAACAGAGCCAAAATTATTTTTTCAAAAGAGAGATATTAACCAATTTGATTAAACAAGAATGTTAGCAAGCTAAATAATGACGACGAAGGACGGACGACTACCGACAAACAAAAGACAGTCACAAAAGCTCACCATGAGCACGTTGTACTCAGATGAGCTAACAAAAACTGATTTATCATATTTAAACACTTTAGGGACGTTCACAACGAAGAATTGTGATGCAAGGCAATTTAATGCCTCCTTAAATTATTTTTTTAAACAAGAGTTATAAATAAATTTCTGATTCATCATCTTTAAACACTTATGGGAATCAAGCAGTTCACAACAAGGAATTTCAAGGCTTTCTATTCCATTCACTAAATTAGCCAATGGCTACATATTGATACATTTTGCTAAAGAAAATTGTATTTGGCTGCAACTTTTTATTCATGAAAACCCATAAACATAGCCAAAATTACACACATTTTGCCAAACTGAGGCAAATTTGGCTAAGGAAAATTCTGAGGCAGTGGGAGCCTTGAATTGTGATGCAAGGCCATGTAATGCCTCCTGAGGTTCCCCTTCTGGTTGAATCCCTTGTGGCACACGTGGCACTGGTACGGCCTCTCCCCGGTGTGGACCCGCAGGTGCATGGTCAGGTGAGCCGTCGAGGGGAACAACTTCTTACAGAAATCACAGCACAGAGCCCTCAGGTCTAAAACAGAAGGGTTTGAATCCCTGTGAAAAACAAATGTGCCAGAACCATTTACACAGTGCCTATATGTCTGAAACAGAAGGATTTAGTTTAAACCTAATTATTTTAGCTGGATTGCGTCCAAAGCCGAAGGCTAATTGAAAGGCTCTATAGTACGTTCCTGGGAAGAACCAGTACTTGGTGTCTTTGTGGGAGATCTAAAGAACGCTCAAAAGTGGGGATTGATTCTGTGACCTCCAAGTCGCTAGGCGGTAACAATATCCACTACGCCAGGGCGACCTTTAAATAAGGGTTTTAATCCCTGTGAAAGACAGATGTTCCAGCACCCCATATACAGGAATGTCATGTTAAGAATAACTTGGCCATTTAAAGAAATGGCCATTGCACTTGATTTATTCTATTTCCAAAATGGCTACAGAAAGTGTATAGTTCACATAATATTTATGAACATTCTTCAATATCTTTAAACAAACTATTAATATTATATACATGTATAATCATTCTATCAAAACAGCGAATCATATCCATTCACCACAATTCTGCTTTATCACATGTATCATTTTCTACAAGTCTATAGTCTTTATATTATGAAGTACAAACATTTGACCTTTAAAGCAGATGTGATTGATGCCATTTATAAATCACGGATTAAATTGGTTAGATATTTGTCAGACTTTGACGTCAGTAGGCATATGCATAAAAACGATAGCAAGGATTTCAATTGAATTTTGCAATTTTCTCACGTTTGACCCCTAGCTGCAACTGGTCTGCTTTCCTTCATTTTTAAGATTGAATTACCAAAATGCTACCTCAAAAATATATTTATGTCATACAAATTGTGTTCTTTTTAGTGTTTTACTTAAGTTAATGCACAGTAACAGTTGCAAAGCATTTGAAAAATATGCAGAAACAAAATAACTCTGGACTTAAGTTTTTTGAAAACTGAACATTCCATTTTACCCCCAAATATTTCGAGCACAGGTTCATTTGAATCCTGGTTTTCAAACTCTGAAGAAATCGCTGCAGTGCATAGCATATTGTTTAATTAACACGTTTTTAAATTGAACACTGCTTTCAACATGGTGTTATCAGCCGACAAATAATGTTATTTCTACAATACATTTTCAGCGTTCATACAATTATGAAGCCTGATTCGTGATCATTCCGTCAAATTGTGAACAGCCATCCTGTGTCGCCGCAAGTTCCCTTTCTGCGTGGACTTGTACGAGCAAATGTTGCACTGGAATGGTTTGTCTCCCGTGTGCATTCGTATGTGTGAATCGATGTTGCTTCGACTGGAAAACAGCTTAGCGCAAACTGGGCAACAGAATTGACGAAATCCCTGTGTGATGCTGTCCACGATAATGCCTGATTCCTGCCGACCTTCAAATAACCAAGAAAAACTGCTTTCAGGTGCAGAAGGATTAGGCTGGTTCAGATAGGTTTGTAACATAACTTTATCTTACCTTGTACACAACACTCGTTTTTCATTGGTTGGCTGAGTCACTTGAAGTGTATTTTTCTGTATGACGTCAGTAATCTCCAGTCAGGTAACTCAGTAAACAGATTATGTATATACAAGTTCAATCAGGTTTCCGTAACGGCCTGTCTAAGACAGATAATTTTATTGTAACTCAACAAGTCAACAAGCACAAATCTACAAACATCGTAACAACATATTGTAATTTGTTATATTCCTAATATAAACCAGTGTTATGGTATCCAGGATTATGCTTGATTTTTGCTGACCTACACACAAAAAAACACAAGAAAAACAGCATGTCAGAAAGATTTGTCTGGTTAAGACAGGTAGAAGCTTGTAACATGTTATCTTACCTTGTCCGGAACAATCTTTTTCATTGGTTGGCTGGGTAACTTGAAATGTATTTTTTAGTGTAAGGTCAGTGACACATAATATTTAGTCATACAAATTATATTTCAATATAAACATTTCAAAAGATTTTGTATACAAGTTAAAGGCCTGTCTAAGACCATTATTTTTTTGCAACTCAACAAGCAAAATCTACAAATACTTTAACAACAAATTGTTATTTTTTACATTCTCAAATAAATAATGAATTACTAAAATTACTTATAAAATATTATGATTTGCATCATACAAATAAAAAAGCCAAGGTTACAATCTCTATTTTTGAAGCATGTAGGGATATTTCTATTTCACATGCAAATCATTTATTTATTAAGGAATAATTAAAATCAATAACATTATCATGAGGTATCATTTTTATTGTTTATAAGTATATGCAAGTCTTTTCTTTAAGGCCATGGACCAATTGCCTATACAATACAAGACAAAAAATGCAACATAACATAAAATAAAATACTTAAAAAATCATATATGATGTTGTCTCCCACTTGCAACGGTCTATGCAGGGTCCGTCTAAAATGCGAATATGACTCGCGATATGAACGAAACGACAAAATATGAACAAATATTGGCAATATTGATGCTTTTTCTGCAATATTTGTATCAACAAATTACTGTATAATGAAAAATAAACATTATGTGTAAAACCTGTTAAGGCCAAAAAATGTCTTGTTTCAGAAAACATGGCCAGAAAAATGTAGGAGGTAGGTAGGTTCTTTTTTCTGTTTTTTTTTACCAGTCGACTGATTTCAGGGTAAAAAAGGGTCAGTTAATGCACCCATGATTGTTTAAACACTGACCAAATGATTAACATTGCACATGTGGTGTTAAGTCTTGTATATTATTCATCATGGCATCATTCCTAGCTCTTTATGCACCTTTTGCCTTTTAATCACCCTCTGTTCTAATGCTAACCTGCGTACAGAATTCACAAAAGAGAACACGTCATGTATTCATTTTTCATCCATAAATACAATGTCTTTTTATATTCATAAAGGTATAACATTTATCACATATTCAAATGATTGTTTTGTAGTACAAAATGTACATATTTGCCTTTTGCAAATTCTGTCAGTAACATGTGTACATGGAGACATGGTGAGTGGATTCACAGAGACCCATGTAAGGCATTAGCTAGGTCTTGGTGTACTTCATAACAGGTCACTCAAGTCCTGGGGGTTCAGGTTAGAAGAGCATGTAAAAGATTGTTCTTTAAGATCCATATAAAGTTTCATGACTATAGCTCAAACACTTTTGGATACAACATTGTGGGACGGACAGACAGGGGCAAATCTTTATGCTCACCTTAAGTGGGGGCATAGAAATTTGAAGTATATAAATATATACCACTTAGTGACCTCAGAAACTCTAAACATTCATCATTCTAGAGCCTAGACAGCTTGGTAAAAACATGTTCCTATTTCAAATTTATTGACATACAACAGATTGTATGGATACTGAAAACTGGCTTTCAAATACATGTTTTATAATAGTTCAAGACACAAAAATTGGTCAACATATTAAAGACAGCTGTATTAATACTTAAATCTACAATACTGCTTGAAGGTATCAGGACAAACGGCACCCGACAATCGGCACCCTGCATTTTTTTGCAATCCCAGACAATCGGCACCCGGTAAATGTGTCGACCCGGACAATCGGCACCCGATTAAATTGTAAACCCGGACAAACGGCACCCGATTAAAGACGATTGATAAAACCCGTCAGCACCTTGATTAACGTAATATGCTAATTGGTTTATACACCTGTAAACGATTTACATACATCTAATTATTAGATATATGTAAATCGTTTACAGGTGTTATTAAACCAATTAGAATAATATAATTAAAGCATTACTTCCTAAACGTATGATGTTTCCCGAAAACAACAAACTGCGAATGAAAATAAGTGTAAATAGAAGAACGAAAATGGAATCATTATTCGTATTAACATGAGTAAATAAATCGGGTGCCGTTTGTCCGGGTTTACAATTTAATCGGGTGCCGTAGTCCTGGTCAACAAATTTACCGGGTGCCGATTGTCCGGGATTGCAAAAAAACGCAGGGTTCCGATTGTCCGGGTGCCGTTTGTCCTACAATCCTGCTTGATAGGTTTGATACATGATGTAATGGGGGGGAAGGTACTTTGACATTTCCCTAAAATTTTACTTTAACGTTTGTCCTATTTTAAACAGACTTTCCAAATTTTCTCTTCAACAATTGGTTCTTTTCTCATATCTCAGCATTTCTGGAAGATGGCTAGAACAGTTTTATATTATGTCTTCAACTCCGCATCTGTCTTGGCCCCAGGGTCTCCACAATGAGCACACAGGTCTTTTTTTGTTTTAATAAGCAGTGTTTGGAACAGAATCTACCAAAATGCAATCGTCCGGGTAATGTAAACAATGGCGGACAATTTTAGTAGTGAATAATTCAGTACTTCAATTCCGGTGTTTACCATGTTAACATGGACTTTTAGCAAAGATTTTGGTATGAATCTATTACTTGAGAACCGAATTGTGCTGAGATAAAATTTCAGAAAAATCAACCCTGCAACATAAAAGTTACCTCTCAAAATGTTACAAAAAACGTCCTGTTAAACGAATGAGACAAGTACCTCCCAGAAAGATGTCCCATCCAGCGATGTTCCACAAGAAATTTAACGCCATTTCGTTGTGCATCCACCGGCCCATGAAGCTCATCAAAAATCTCAGCTGCTGTTGATGAGGTTGGGGTAACACTCATAACCTGACAGCCTTTTTTGTGGTGACAATTTGCGATGGTTATCAGATACAATGCCCTATAGGTTAAACTTGTACTGTGCCGTACTGTACCGGCGAAAAACATCGCCATCAGATTTTTTTCCACGGAACAAAAAAATTGTAAGGGTCGGGGGCAAAAAATAGGGTCAGTCGGGTTCCCTGAACCAAGACTATTTTTTTGTTTGGCCTAACATGAATAGAGCAATTAACTAGACATTATCATTTTTCCAACTCTAAAGTCATGTTCGCGAATATGAACATTGTTTGTAGGCTAAACACCACCAACAATATAACCACGACGTCTCAACAATAAAAAATCTCAGGAAAAAAAACAAAATGTTCACTCAATCTTAACAGTATTAATATTTTAGGAAGATTTTTATTCATGAATGATTTCCATATAAAAAAAAGATAAGAAAAACATTTTAAAATAGCCGATGTCTGTTCATATTCGCCCCTTTCAGTCATATTCGCGAATATGAGTCATAAACGCACTTGAGTCGTACCGCCTACCGGTCTATACAAGCTTTGGGTGGGGTGGGGTAAAACCTGGACCTGAAACCGGGGATTCCCTATCTTCTTTTCAGTTGAAATACAATTCCATGCAGAAACACGTGAATCAAAGGGGTTTCTAAAATGAATGGTTATGTTCAAAGCACCTTTTACACCTTTGGATAGAATAGCGCACATATTCTCTTCTTTTTAATTTACAATTAATTGAATATTAGTATTATGCCGGAGTTGGAACAAGGGGCGGTAACTTGTGTATGCACCGGTTACACGACACCAATACCATCGGAAGTACGACCGAGTAGTACAGAGACATCGCTTAAGACCAACGCTTATCGTTTATTTTTATGTTCGCCGTATTCATCAGTATTTAAGCCATGTAACGGCTGTGAGTTACCTTAGCCAAACTTTTTCTGTGCAATCTGGTTTACCACTATTGTTAGTAAGCCTCGATTTGTAATTGTCGGCTTAGGTACTACTTAATTGTACCCCGGTTACTCTAAAGTGTACTTCAAAGTACCCGGAGTTAATTGTAGTATACTTAAATGTACCCCGGTAACTCTAAAGTGTACTTCAAAGTACCCGGGGTTAATTGTAGTATACTTAAAAAAATACCCCGGTTACTCTAAAGTGTACTTCAAAGTACCCGGGGTTAATTGTAGTATACTTAAGAAAACCCGGGGTATTTTTAAGAACTACCTGAGCCGAAAACGACCAATGGAGCGTTATTAAGTGCACAAACTAACGCCAGCCATGCATAAATCATACGTACGGGAAGAATGGCCGTAGACATTATTTCATAACCAATCACCATACAACTAATGTAGTCGGCTGGAAATCGACCCCGCGACCCTCCAATTTGTAGTCCAGCGCTCTGCCCTCTTTGTAAGCTCCGATTGAAAACGTCAGCAGACAGAGGTAGTAACTAGTAACAGATGCGAGGTGTTTTTCCCCATAATGTGCTTTTGATTTCGTGTTTAATCGGTATTGTTTTTGACCCATATACATAATAAAAATATCGGCAAACCATTTATCCATAACTTATCTTTTAGAATGTCGAATTTAGTTAAGATGAAATCAAATAAAAGTACCTATATGCAGCATGATAATATGAGACGTGTGCAACACAATGATACTTTTATACAACGTACTAACTTTAATTTCAAAAAGTCTGCATTTAAAACAAAACATTTTATCAAAACAATAGAGAAGCTTGTTCCAAAAAAGTAGAAATCGCCTCCTGCAACGTACGTATTTTTATGTTTAAAAAATCAGACATAAATTACAATATGTTAAACTTATAAAATCAAAATAAACGGTCAGGCTTATAATTGTTCAGCTTGCGGCCAAATGGTTTGTTATCATAGTTATTTTGACTTGAATATCAGATCCCAACCTTGCCACGGTGCCTATACCACGTGACTTTTTAAGATCTGTGTTAGGAGAATATTGAAGCGCGACCCGGTTAACATTTTCAAGGATGTCTTTTTAAATAGTTCACCATTTTAATGGGATGAAGTGGAGAGCCCGCTCATTCGTGAGAGTTTTCTATAGGTATCATGATTTTTTCTTCTCTCCGCTATTCATCTTCTCCATAACTTTCTACATGACCTTTTACTACATCGAAATCAATACTATTGTTTTGTTCATGTTTCCTTTTTTCCCCTCAGTTTCCATTTCTTTTCCCCTGTACAATTGCTTATGTTTCTTTCCACTAATATTAGTGGACTTGTATAAACGTTGTATTTTGTATTTTGTTTGTGGACTTTTACATAAGTTGCATTTTGTATCTTGTATTGTTAATTTTCTGCGACGTCATGACATGGCATGCGTAAATTTATTATTTATCGGGAGAGGGCTCCAATAAGGTTCGTCTTTCAGCCCAATCCCATGTCAAATTCATGTAACTTGTGAATATGTCAATATGACGTAATAAATAAGTTTAAACCAAACAAATAAGTATTTTTTCAGTAAAGTGCAACGGCGCGTTTAAACGGTAAGAAAAATGTCGGAGCAAATTAGCGGGCTCTCCACTTTATCCCTTTAAAAATGGTGAAATATAAAAAAAAAAAAAAAAAAAAAAAAAAAAAAAAAAAAAAAAAAAAAAAAAAAAAAAAAAAAAAAAAAAAAAAAAAAAAAAAAAAAANAAAAAAAAAAAAAAAAAAAAAAAAAAAAAAAAAAAAAAAAAAAAAAAAAAACACATCCTTAAAAATGTTATCTGGTATTCTCCCAACACAGATCTTAAAAAGTCACGTGGTACAGGCACCGTAGTATACAAAGGTGTCACTTCTCATAAAAAGAAGTACTGTTTTCATCTTGCACCAACGTATGCATGAGACGCTTCCACTAAACAGTTGCAAAAGTCGCCATTCATCGATAAGGACGTCACTTTGTAGATACATTTATGCGTACATTATTTAAATCAGTTTAGAAAACAGAATCCACAGCATTTAATAATTAAACACACGTGTAGCTTTGATCGAAACAACATGATAACGGAAGTGCTCGCATTTTATTACACGGGTACATTTACATGAAAACAATGTTTTGAGTGTTTGAATTTAATATAATGTGACAGTTCATAAGGCTCAATTGGTCGTTGCTCAGGCACTCTTAAAAAGTACCCCGGTACTCTAAAATATACTGCAGTGTACCCTGGGTACGGAACATATGGCCATACTCCGCGGTACGTTATAGTATATGTTCCGTTCCCCGGGTACTTTGTAGTAAACTGCAGAGTACGGGGTACTTTAAAGTAGTACCTGAGCCGACAATGATCAATCTTGCGTTAATAAGTAAGAAAATATGTTATTCTTCCGCGGACTTTATTTAATGCATCCACATTTAGCCAAACATGGCGTGTGTATTACAATTCTATTTTTGACAGACTTCTGTGACTATAATGCTTTAAGGTTGGAAATCGTAGTACCCCTCTTGTTGAATGACTGACCAAGATATCGCTATCTTATGAAACCGTAATTTCCACGTGGTGAGCGGCAGAATAAAGACATTTTCACCGACACATATAACAAAGCAGTTTAACTGTTTTACATAAAGAACACACGATCTTGTTTAAATCACAAGTCAATACCGTTCGAGTATATTTTGCAGTCAACACACGTAAACCATAAACACGTGCACTCAATGTTATTATTCATTGCCGCCATGTAACACACTTGCACCGTCATGCATTCCATGCTGAATGTCTCAAAATTGTCCGAATCTTGTTTCCAAGTGATGGTGTGTATAATCACTCGACATTGTACACTGTCACTTAAAAATACATATCAGAATATTACTTAATGTCAGACAGTTATGCAATTCTAGTGTGCACTGTTATTCAACTATAAATTGCGCCTGGTTTCTCAATAACATTCAGCTACGTCACTCAATAAGACGCGCTCTGGAAAAACTGGACTTAATGCAAGTGCGTAAAGTTTTATCCCAGATTGACCTGTGCATTTCGCACAGGCTCCTGTGCATTTCGCACAGGCTTACCAGGGCCGACACTTTCCACCTTAAATGGATTTTCGTTTAAAAAAAGTTCTTTAAACGAATAATTCAAAAAAGCGGAAAGTGTCGTCCCTGATTAGCTTTAGCGGAATGTACAGGCTAATCTGGGACGACACTTGACGCACATGCATTAAGCCCAGTTTTCTCATAACGAGGCTCCAATGATGAAATCCAGGTGGTTACTGAATGGAATTGTGCACTATGAGCATGTGTCTGGTCAGGTTTCCTTTCTTGGCCGACCTGTACTCGCACACGTCACATTTGAATGGTTTCTCCCCGGTGTGTGTACGCGAGTGTTCCAGGAGGCTGAACCGACTGGGGAACAGCTTAGGGCACACTGGACATCGGAAGTGACGGATGCCGCTCAGCGAAATCGCCGACTTGCCTTTACCTGCAAGTAAGAGTTATTTTGAATCTATTTATTTTAGCTCGATTGCATCAAACGCCTAAGGCTTATTGAAACACTCTCGAGGCCGTTTCCTGGGTAAAACCAGTTTATGGTGTCTGTATTGGGCCTTTTTGGGGTGATATTAAGAACGCCACCACTGTATGGATCGAACCCTTGACCTCCAGGTCGCTAGGCGACAACCTCTTCATGCGGTTACTGAATAGAATTGTGCATTACGAGCATGTGCCGTGTCAGGTTCCCTTTCTTGGCGGACCTGTACTCGCAGACATCACACTTGAATGGTTTTTCTCCAGTGTGGGTGCGCGTGTGTTCTAGAAGGTTGAACCGACTGGGGAACAGCTTAGGACATACTCGACAAGGGAAGAGGCGGATGCTTCTCAGCGAAACCATCTGCGAGCCGTTACCTGCAAGGAAAGAGTTTGTGGCCATAATACTCCGTGGTATTTGACTTTTTTAAGTCCAAAAAAGCGGTCTTATAACACAAACGAACATCGGTCTTAGAACACAAAAGAACAGCGGTCTTAGAACACGAAAGAACAACGGTCTTAGAACACAAAAGTCATAGAGATTATTAAAAGGACGGAATGTTATTCATTGTATTATGTTGTACATAAACGGTAAGTAATTCGTAGAGATGGTGTATAACAAGTGGTGAATTTTAAGAAAAACGGTTCGAAAAAAATTGTAATAAACAATTCTACGGATAAGTATAGTTTATTACGAGGATTACAATATCACATTTGATAGAGCCTCTAAGTCTGGAAATATTTCCGTAAACGTAAATCTCTATAGACTCCGGCGTTCATCTACATCAATCGTGTAACCAGCCAAATGTAAACACACAGAAAACATGCCAGGTTAACTGGCTCTGAGCGACACACACGAATACATAAAATTAAAATTAAAAACATTATTAACATAAAAACTTTTTTCTGTTCTTTTAAAATCATGAATATTCTGACAGCAAACTCATTGTCAACGGCTTAACAGATGATGTTTGGCATACTGTAAAATCATTATTATTCGTGGGACATTAATTTTCGTTGATTTCGTGGGTTCACCGATCAACGATTAAAGCACTAACACATCGGATAATGGCCGACGCAAATTCCTAATTTTTTATCTAAAATCAGAAATCCACAAATTAAGTGTCCACGAATAAGTAATTAAAAAAAAAAACACACACGAAGTTTCATGCTGACGAATATAATTGATTTTACAGCATTTTTTGTGTGTGCTTATGTTTCAGTGTAAGACTTGTTCCAACACATCCAATGCACTAGTACAGAATTGTCAACCGTGCGAACTTTGACGCGCCTTTCATCACTGCTGTGTGTAGTTTTAAACCTATTTTCTTTAGCTCATTTGCATCGAAAGCCTAAGGCTTACAGAAACGCTCTCGAGTCCGTTTTCTGGGTTGAACCAGAACTTGACGTCTTTGGGGGCGTGCCCTCGGTGGGGATGTTAACCATGACCTCCCGGTCGCTTGAATCACATTTGACACCATACAGAACTAGAGCTTTGTCACAGACGTGACGAATACCACCACATGCCGCATTGACACAGAATATTTTGCATGTTGTCTTCACAAAAAACAGCGGACACCATGCAAAATGTTTAAAACGCACTAAGTGACCCGTGACCTAGTTTTTGATCCTGCATGGCCCATGTTCGAATTTGACCTACACATCATCTAGATACAACTTGTGACTAAGTGTGTTGAAAATCGGATGAAAACTACTTGAATTAGAGAGCTGAAATCATGCTGAATGTGTAAAACGTACTACCTGCGTAAGTGACCCCGTGACCTAGTTTTTTGCCCGGCATGGCCCATGTTCGAACATGGCCTAGAGATCATCTATTTAAAATTTCTGACCAAGTTTGGTGAAGATCGGAAGTAAACTACCTCAATTAGAGAGCGGACACCATGCTCAAAGTTTAAAACGCAATAAGTGACCCCGTGACCTAGTTTTTGACCCGGTCAAGCCCATGTTCGAACTTGGCCTTCAGATCATCTAGATAAAACTTCTGACCAAGTTTGGTGAAGATCGTATGAAAACTGCTTGAATAAGAGAGCGGACACCATGCTGAATGTTAAAATAGTTAAAATTACGCACTTAGCGACCCCGTGACCTAGTTATTGGCCCGGCATGGCCCATGTTCAAATTTGGCCTAGAGATCATCTAGATAAAACTTCTGACCAAGTTTGGTGAAGATTGGATGAAAACTATTTGAATTAGAGAGCGGACAACATGCTGTATGTTTAAAACGCACTTAGTGACCCCGTGACCTAGTTTTTGGCCCAGCATGACCCATATTCAAACTTGACCTAGACATCATCTAGATACAACTTCTGACCAAGTTTGGTGAAGATCGGATGGAAACAACTTGAATTAGAGAGCGGACACTTAATACGGACCGACCGACCGACAGACAGACAGACCGACCGACCGACAGACAAGTTCACTCCTATATACCCCCCTAAACTTCGTGTGTAGGGGTATAATAAGCCATGGCGACCTTATCTTGCAAACTTTGACGCGCCTTTCATCACTACTGCGTGTAGACGATTCCATGTTTCGTGAAACGCCGCCGTTTCAGATGCCCGCGTTGTGTCGTGGCGTAGGGACACACTTCACACTGAAACGGTTTTTCTCCTGTATGGACGCGCAAGTGCATCTCAAGCGCATTCTTGTACGAGAACCATTTACCGCACATCTTGCATCGGCAGGAGCCCCTCGATGATCCCGGGTCTAAAATGAAATAATGAACATTTCATTAACATTTGAAACATTTCATTAACAATGTGATCATGGTTCCTTTTCTGAAATGATTTATTTCATTAACAATGTGATCATTATTTAAGAAACCAAAATTGAGTCCGCTCTGGGAAAACGGGGATTAATGCATGCGCGCAAAGTGTCTCCCAGATTTGCCTGTGCAGACCGCACAGGCTAATAAGGGAAAAAACGTTCCGCTTAAACTTGGGTTTCGCTAAGAAGAGACTTCCTTTAAACGAAAACTTCCATAAGAGCGGAAAGTGTCGTCCCTGATAACCTGCGCGGACTTTACGGGCAAATCTGGGACGACACTTTACACACATGCATTAATCCCCATTTTCTTAGAGCGAGGCTTAATTACAATCTCGTTTTGATATCAATTTCAATCTAATGGAACAAAAACATTGACTGCTTAAGAAAGTTTATTTACAAAGCAATAACATGATAAAATTTGTATACATAAAATACGATTGTCTTCTCTGATTACATAGTAGTAATTACCGGGTATAAACATGTTTTATTTAGCTATAACAAGAATTGCAATGATGCATATAATGATAATTAATTATAACGACGTGTTGCATAAAAGGCCATATACCACATAACGTCAGACATTTCACAAGAGAATATACTTGTAACCTATAAAGTCGTATTAAAAATGAGCAGCCCTAATTTGTCATCAATATTGGAAATCCGTGAGTCTGTTTTTTAATGCGATAATGATCTTTATTGTCTTTGCTTGCAAATTCAAATGCGTATTGTCAATCATGGTATACGTATGGACAAGAACTAACTGTCAAAAGATGACCAATCGTTGTATTAATTGAAATTAACTAAGTAAAAACCATTTAAATTCAATCATAGCTCACTAAACAATAACACTATTATACGGATCGCCTAGTATCAAAACAAACAAGATGCTACTGAAACTTTAAAGATTAAAACTGCAAGTACTTAACAAATGAGTCTCGTTCTGCGAAAACTGGGCTTAATGAATGGGCGTTAAGTGCCGTACCAGATTATCCCGTTCAGTAAGCACGGGCTAATCAGGGACGACACTTTCCGCTTTAATGGTATTTGTCCATTAAATATCTTAATGGTATTTTAATAGTATTTGTCGTTTAAAAGAAGTCTCTTCTTAGCGGAAATCCAGTTAAGACAGAATGTGTCGTCCCTTATAAACCTTTACGGACTGCACCGGCTAATCAGGGACGACACTTACTTACATGCATTAAGCCCAGTTTTCCCATAACAAGGCTCAAATGATCTCAACAACTAAAACAGTTGTGTGCATTTTCAAATATCGTTGAGCAAGTCTCTTTTCATGTGCGTAATCAAGTATAAAAAGTTGCATGCTATTTTAAAATTTGAGCGAGTCCATTTTCATGTGGGTGACCATGTGAGCCTTGAGGTTCCAGTTGAGGGAGAACGATTTTCCGCAGACGCGGCACTCGAATGGCTTTTCGCCCGTGTGGGTCCGGAGATGCTCGGAGAACTTCGACTTGAATTCGAACCGCTTCCCGCAGAACTTGCACTCCATGATTCTGGTTCCGTTCTCTTTGTATGTTCGCACCTCGGGTGTCATCTTGCCTGCAAAATGGTTCCTAATGGTACAATCATGCAGATAAACAACAAAGCTAAGGTTCTTACATACATGCGCGTGGCGTAAACAACAAAGCTTACGTTTTGAGGTAGCCGTGGCGTAGTGGATATAGTGTCCGCGTAGCGATCGAGAGGATCGCGAGGTTCGATCCCCACTGTGGGAGCGAAATTCCACCCNTGCTTTAAAAAAAAAACAAAAAAAACAAAAAACAAACAAACACCAAGTACTGGTTCTACCCAGGAAACGGACTCGAAAGCGTTTTAATAAGACTCTGGCTTTCGATGCAATCGAGCTAAAATGAATAGGTTTAAAATAAGCTAAAGCTAAGGTTCTTACATACAGGTATAAGTATTACAAGCTACTAGTATCAGAGCTTTACTCGGCTTTAGAAAATAGAACATCTACTTAATTCACTGTCACACTTTCTATCTGGCCCTGCAAACATGTGTGGCCAGCAAATATGTTCCAAATGGAAAACTATACACAAAATTATGTTAGTATTCAGTTAATATGAAAAATACAGTTTAAAGCTTAGAGAAACAATTTAATAAATTTACATTTATCAGTTAAGAAAACAAGTTTTACAATTTTACCATTTTAATAACTAATTAGAAGTATAGTTAAAACTGTTACATCAGTAGCAAACTTTAAAATTCTCCATTTTCAGACAATATCCATATATCGAACATTTTGGAATAATTATTGATAACGAATTGCACTTTTTATAAGGCGATGGTACATTTTACCCACGATATTAAAAGCGAATCGTTTTGATAACCGTACCCCTCGCATACATAGCAAATTGAAATTATTCAAACAGGAAACAATGAGCTGCCAAATAGAAACAATAGAATAATCCGAATAGCCGCAATGCCATTTATTCAAATAACGTCGAAGCTTAATAAACATAACGAAGCAATTTTAATTATTTAAATTGGGATACAACTTTTACAAATGTTGAAACAAGTATCTACAAAATCACACTTTTCGGAGACTTCATGTCGGTAATTGGAATGACTGAACACGACTCTCCGATAAATTCAAAATGTTCACGTGAAATAATGCGTGGCCATATTTCAAAATGTCTTAGTAAAATAATGCGTTGCCATGTTTCAAAATCTCTTATTGAAGAATGCGTGGCCATATTTCAAAATGGCCCAGTGAAATAAAGCGTTGCCATATTTCAAAATGTCCCAGTACAATAATGCGCTGCCATATTTCAAAATGTCCTTGTGAAACAATGCATGGCCATATTTCAAAACGTCCCAGTAAAATAATGCGTTGCCATATTTCAAAATTTCCCAGTGAAATAATGTGTGGCCATATTTCAAAACGTCCCAGTAAAATAATGCGTTGCCATATTTCAAAATGTCCCAGTGAAATAATGCGTGGCCATATTTCAAAATGTCCCAGTAAAATAATGCGTGGCCATGTTTCAAAATCTCTTATTGAAGAATGCGTGGCCATATTTCAAAATGTCCCAGTGAAATAATGCGTTGCCATATTTCAAAATGTCCCAGTTAAATAATGCGTGGCCATATTTCAAAATGTCCCAGTGAAATAATGCGTGGCCATATTTCAAAATGACCCAGTGAAATAATGCGTGGCCATATTTCAAAACGTCCCAGTAAAATAATGCGTGGCCATGTGTTTATTCATGTTCGATTTCTCCGAGAACATTTTCTGGCACACCGAACACTGGAACGGTTTCTCCCCGGTGTGGACGCGCATATGCCGCTTAAGCGTCCATTGGTCTCGACACAGCTTCGGACAAAACGGGCACGTCAATTTCTCATTTCCGCTTCCGGTTGAACTTGATAAATCATTCTCTGAAAAGACAATCGCATTTGTGATAACTGACATGTCATAGTCTCACTTCCGGTTTAACTCGATGAATCATTCTCTGAAAAGACAATGGCATTTGTGATAACTGACACGCCAATTCCTCACTTCCGGTTGAATCATTCTCTGAAAAGACAATCGCATTTGTGATAATTGACATGTCATTTTCCCACTTCCGGTTGAATCATTCTCTGAAAAGACAATCGCATTTGTTATAATTGACACGCCAATTTCTCACTTCCGGTTGAATCATTCTCTGAAAAGACAATCGCATTTGTGATAATTGACATGTCATTTTCTCACTTCCGGTTGAATCATTATCTAAAGACAATCGCATTTGTGATAATTGACATGTCATTTTCCCACTTCCGGTTGAATCATTCTCTAAAGACAATCGCTTTTTGGATAATTGACATGTCATTTTCCCACTTCCGGTTGAATCATTATCAAAAGACAATCGCATTTGTGATAATTGACATGTCATTTTCTCTCTTCCGGTAAAAATCATTCTCTGAAAAGACAATCGCATTTGTGATTATTGACATGTCATTTTCTCACTTCCGGTTGAATCATTATCTAAAGACAATCGCATTTTTGATAATTGACATGTCATTTTCCCACTTCCGGTTGAATCATTATCTAAAGAAAATCGCATTTTTGATAATTGACATGTCATTTTCCCACTTCCGGTTGAATCATTACCTAAAGACAATCGCATTTGTGATAATTGACATGTCATTTTCTCACTTCCGGTTGAATCATTCTCTCAAGACAATCGCATGTTATTTTCCCACTTCCGGTTGAATTTGATGAATAATTCTCTGAAAAAGACAATCGCAGTTGTGATATCTTCATAAACTATTCCAATACCCAAACCTTATAAGACACAATAACTACAGAAATACTATAAGGAGATTAGTTGTTGCAGTTAGTATCCGCAGTTTAATTATATGCAAATTACCGACCACATACAATATCTAACTCATTTTCTTATTCGATGTTATACCAGTATAATTTTGCTGTCCAGTAAATTGTGACGACTGTACTGAGCGCAAATCTTAGACTCTAAGTAAATTATTTTTGTCTCAAATATTTGTACTTATAAACATTGCGTCCGGTAAAGCCCATCAGAATAAGTTATTTATGAGGATACGCACAATATGTGGCCATAAAACAGGATGATCCTTCACTAGCAACCAGAGCTTTCTATAATTGAGCCTCGCTCTGGGAAAAGCGGGCTTAATACGTGATTAGCCTGTGCATTCCGCATAGGCTTATCATGGGCGATACTTCTTTCGTTAAAAGGAAGTCTCGTCTTAGCGAAAATCCAGTTAAGGCGGAAAGTGTCTTCCATTATAATAAGCCTGTGCGGACTGCACATGATAATCTGCGACGACACTTTTCTCACAAGCATTAAGCCCAGTTTTCCCGGGGCGCGGTTCGTATATAATTCAAGGCAGAAAAGAAGACTATCTTTTCACTCGAAAGATTCAACAATCCTCCTCATGATCAGTACATGTGAGCACACAGCGAGGAAACATCACATTAAAAGCAAAGTAACTGATTTATATTTTAATAACAACATTATAAACAAGACAATAGAAATCCCAAGATTGAAGAATGTTAGCTAAATTTAAGCGAATAATATTTCAAGTTTGATTTCACACAGAAGTCACAATACATAAATATTAATTTTATACGCAAATATTATAATGATTTCTCGTGAGTGCTTTTATTATTTCTTAAATCCTCTGATTCAGCGCTGAATTTATATATAGGATCTGGCATGAGTTGTCATATCATACCATATTTTATTAAACGAGTTCAGGAATTTTGTTAGTAAGCGAGCCTTAAGCGAGCTTACTAACGAATTTCCTGGACGAGTTTAATCAAATATGGTATGATATGACAACGAGTGTCAGATCGTTTTTATCACATGCTTTTAAATGAGCAAATTAAATAAATATTTACGCAAACATAATGATAAATCCCGAATGTTGTTTACATTTCATGACGTCATTTGACGTTGCAACGTCTTTTAGCAAAATAACAAAATGCGATTGGTCAATAAACGAAAACTTAGCCAATGAAAACGCTTAAAAAGTATATTACACATGTGTTATATATAGAGAATAATAGGTGTTGATTATAGATCAGGTTTATCATGCGAGGCTTAGAAAACAAAAAGCACGAGCCTTGACGAGTGCATTTTCGTTTTCGTGACGAGCATGAAAAACCTGATCTATAATCATCTCTAACCTATTATTCAATTTATCCCACTTTTTATTCAGTAAACCTTTATATTTAAACAAAATAAGTTTAACAGGATAATTTCGCTGTATTAATGACGTCATTTTGTCGAAAAAATGACGTCATTTCGTGCCGTGTATTATAGCAGAAATTTAATCAACGGGGAATCAACCGAATTCGCTGTAAAAGTGGGATAAAAAAAAATATATGTAATGGTTATATTACATGGGAAACAGGGTATGGCATGTGATAAAATAACTTATTATGAAAGAGTTTAATACTATTTTATTTAAGTTCCAAAATAAACGCCAAAAAGACACAAATTCAGGATCGTTCGCAGAAATAGTGAATGACGAAAATAGTTTGTACATCGATAATGGATTATATAATTCAGCCTCGCTCTTGGAAAATGGGGTTAAATGCGTTGGGCATAAAGTGTCGTCCCAGATTAGCCTGTGCAGTCCGCACAGGCTTATCCGGGACGACACTTTTCCGCTTCAAGGAATTTTCGGTTAAAAGGAAGTCTCTTCTTAGCGAAAACACAGGTAAGGCGGAAAGTGTCCTCCCTGTTAAGCCTGTGCTGACTGCACAGGATTATAGGTGACGGTTCTTTACGCACATGGATTACGCCCCATTTTCTCAGAGCGCGACCCATATAGAGAAAAAACGTAGTTTTAGACAACTTTGTGGAAATAATGCGTAGCCATATGCTTATTCAAGTTAGATTTCTCTGCAAACGTTTTCTGACAATCGGGGCACTTGAAGGGCCTCTCGCCGGTGTGCACTCGAAGATGGTTATTCAGCGTCCACTGATCGCGGCAGATTCTCGAACAGAAATTGCACACAAACTTCCCCAGTCTTGTCGTATCGGGCGTAACGTGTACTGGAAAAGAAAGCATAGGGATACTGGTAATCTCGAGTGTTTAAAGCGGTTATCTGACTTGATAGCTTCTACCTCAAAAGAACGTATGAGCATCGGTCTAGGAAAACGGGGTTTAAAGCATGCGCGTAAAGTGTCATTCCAGATAAGCATGTGCAGTCCGCACGGGCATATCAGGGACGACACTTTATGCTTCTATGCGATTTTTTGTCAAATGAAGATATATTTCAACGAAAATCCATTTCACTCGGAAAGAGTCGTTACTGATTAGCCTGTGGGGACTGCACATACTTTATATCTGGGACGACACTTTACGCACATGCATTTCAACCCGTCTCCCCAGAGAGCGGCTCATATATATGGACTGTCATTCATTTTTTCGCAATAAGTATCTAGTCAACTGTCACAGATAAATTTAACACAGCCTCATGAGCTCATTGGATATTAAAGCAACTTGTTAACAATTTTCCGCTTTTTTGTTTTGTATTATGTATCGGCTAAGAAGCGATTGTATGCGCTAATAAATGTTGTTGCGCTTGTTGTTTTTCCATCAGATTAAACAAATAAAAGAACAATCTACATCAGAAACCCAAATATTGCAATTGCTATTGAATAGTTTTGAGTGTTTCTAATTGTATCGTTAAATCATGTAAGAAACACCCGGATCGCTTATAAAACAGATGGCCCAGTGTTAAAAAGCGAAGCGATCGCATTCTTGCCCAAAGGACACTGGATCCGCACCCTGTTGGGCTCTTCGTTTCTTCTTCGTGTGTTGTTATACTTGACCTATTCAGTTCCAATCTTGAACACTATGAATGTTATCAGTTTATCACAAATTGTGAACAAGTGATCACCTTTAAATGTTAAACAGAAAACATCGACAATAACATCTAGACATCCATGAAAACAATCTTTTGTTTTTTGTACAACTATTTATTTTCTGTTGTATTTAAATATTCAATTACTCAAACAATATGCATTTGTTCTTACTTCAACGTGATCATAATTTTCTAGTTTTGAAAATCCTGTACGACGCAATACACTCAGATGGTGTCAGTATTTCGGGTGAATTACCATTAAAGCCAGAGGGCACCAACGTTTATTTAACAAGGCAACCTCTAAGTGAGCATTGCGGCTCAAAAATAAAAATTAACCTCGCTCTGGGAAACCGGGTCTAAATGCGTGTGCGTAAAATGTCGTCCCGGATGAGCCTGTGAAGTCCCCAGTGTCAGGGAAGACTCTGTCCGCCTAAACTGGATTTTCAGTTACAAGGAACTTCCTTTAAGGAAAATATCCATTTAAGCGTGAAGGTGTCCCTTGATTAGCCGGTCCGGAGTGCAAAGGCTAATCTGGAACGACACTTTACGAACATGCATTAATTATCGTTTTCCAAGAGCGAAGCTCAAATATAACTTGTTATTCAGGAGCTATAATCCATAATTGTGCGACAATATTCATCATTTTCAAATAAATTAATAAATATTGGTAGTGAACTGAATAATTTCAGTAAACAATGTCTACAGCAAAATTGTAATTAACAATGTGTACGGGCTACTTGGAGCGCATACAGCGTCAAGAACAATTGGAACTGCACTTGCGATTATGTGTAATAGGAATTGCATGTACTTCGTTCGTTTTATTTAACCCTTTGCATGCTGGGAAATTTGTCGTCTGCTTAAATGTTGTCTGCTCAATTTCTAAAATTAGCATTGTCTTTGATTTTTTTTTCAAAGAATACTATCAGAATAGCAAACAGTTTGGATCCTGATGAGACGCCACGTTCTGTGGCGTCTCATCTGGATCCAAACTGTTTGCAAAGGCCTTCAAAATCCGGTTCCAGCGCTCAAAGGGTTAAGACCATCACAGGTTCATATGTGTGTTATTTTGTCTCTGTATGGTTGAACTGTTTACTCTTGTCTTATAAGGTTGAAATCCTGTCTGTATATGGTTGCAATTGTGACTCTTGTCTTTATATGGTTAAAATCTTGGCTCGTATTCACCAACACATTCTCAGACTTAAGAATAAAGAATATACTTAGAACCAAGAAAACATACTTCAGAGTTTGAATATAAACAGGCTTCCACTGGTGATTATGCCAGTAAAACAATGTTCTACCAGAAGAATCATGTAGATAGAGTTAATGCCATTTTGACTAAAAAATCATAGCAGTTCTTAAATACTAGTATTCCAATTTACAGAATATTCTTTATTCTCTTGACTTAAGTCTAAGAATTGTTTGGTGAACACGGGAACATGTCCTTCAAATGAAGGAGCATGTGTGATTTTAGATGCTGTTTCAGTCGGAATCTCTTCTGACAAGTGCCGCACTGCCATTCCTTCTCGTCCGAGTGTATTTTCATGTGCCTCGCGAGGTGGTATTTCCCGGTGAAGGAACGCTGGCATAGGTGGCAGCTAAACATTCCCATATCTGAAATTGCAAAGCACACACTCGTGACACATCGGCTATTTCCGGAATCCTCCGCAAGATAGATGTATGCAATATCGTCTGCTTTAATATCCAGAGTGAAACATCGACTATCTCCGGAGCACACACTCGTGATACATCGAGTATTTCCGGAATCCTCTGTTAAAAAAAGATTATGCAATAAATGAATCATTATTTCAAGATACCAAGGGCCATAACTCCGTTATAAACAGATGGTGTACAATGCCATTTGGCGTGCATCATCCTCTTATCCATATATATACTCATACCAAGTTTCAATGAAATCGGCCAAAGCACTTCCAAGATATGGCTCCGGACACAAAAGTGCCTATAGTAAAAAGCATTTTTTCATGATACAAAGGGCCATTACTCCGTTATTAACAGATGGTGTACAATGCCATTTGGCGTGCATCATCGTCTTATCCATATATATACTCATACCAAGTTTCAATGAAATCCGCCAAAGCACTTCCAAGATATGGCTCCGGACACAAAAGTGCCTATAGTAAAAAGCATTTTTTCAAGATACAAAGGGCTATAACTCCGTTATTAACAGATGTTGTACAATGCCATTTGGCGTGCATCATCGTCTTATCCATATATATACTCATACCAAGTTTCAATGAAATCCGCCAAAGCACTTCCAAGATATGGCTCCGGACA